>PITA01007139.1:0-94164 GCA_004023965.1 Spilogale gracilis
ACTATGCCTCCATCAGAAAGGATGAATATCCAACTTTTGTAGCAACATGGACTGGACTGGAAGAGATTATGCTGAGTGAAATAAGCCAAGAAGAGAAAGCCAAGTATCGCATGGTTTCACTTACTTGCGGTGCATGAGGGGTAACCTGGAGGACAGTGGGAGAAGGAAAGTAAAGGGGAACTAGGGTAATCCAGGGAAATAAATGAAACAACAGAGACTTTGGACACAGAAACAAACTGAGGGACTTGGAGGGAGGGGGATGGAGGGATGGGAGAGCCTGGTGGTGGGTACTGGGGACACCTAAAGCGTGGAGCACTGGGTGTGGGGAATGGGGAATGAATCTTGGAACACTGGGAAAAAAAATTTAAGTAACAATAAAAAAAAAAGTCACCATTTTTAATGAAGACCACATAATCTACAACATAGAAGGAAGAAGAAATTATTAGCCTACCCAACTAAATCAGCCAGATTGATCTTGGCCATTTGTAGGGTGAGAGAGATTGGCGAAATCGCATCTTTGCATCCAAACTCTAAGAAAAACTTGAAATTGGAATTAAAGCCAGTAGTGACCGTGAGTAAATGAAAATAAGTTTGACAATGTCACAGACTCATGAAGCTATGTGTTATTATATAATAAGGTAAAGAGGAAGCATAACAGCTACTGATACTGTTTTTCTCCACAGTCCCCAAGACTTTGAACTTGGATTCCTGATGAAAATTGGTAGGGTTTAGATCATGCAGCTAGTGAACACAAGTGAAACCATCTTTCCAAGCTCCATCATAACAGAACTAAGTATTCTCTTTTATAAAGGCCATATTCATCAGAGAAATGTTTGCTTACAACTTCAGTTCTTCAGTTTTTTACATGGATAAGCCATAGAGTCTAATTCTTAAGAAGTTAAACATTTGCAAACATTATTCAATCAACAAATATTTACTGAACGCATGCTATGTGCCAGGCATTATGCTATAGATTAAGTAGATAAATATTAACAAAACAGATATAGTCTGTGACCACAGAATTACATATAATGCAAGCCTGTGCAGAATATAGCCTATAGACTCTAGATACCATGAGAGCAATTTAACCTACCCAATTATACAGACGAGAAAACTGAGACCTAGCACCACATGTGGTAAGCAAAGGCACTGGAGGTGATAATAAGCACCAGTAATCTTTACTGAGTACTAACTATGTGCCAAGTACCTGGTAAGCAAATTCTTGACATGGGCTATTTTCATGAATTTTTATACAATTTTTCTCAAGAAGACTGAGGTATAAGTTCATAGAGCTTGGAAGTAATTGAGCTAAGGCTTAGGTAGTCAGAGTGACTTGAAAGAAAGTGTTCCTAGTTACTGTCATACTGTAAAATATGTCATCTCGGTGACACACCCACTTATCACCACCTAAAGTCCGACACCTGCTAATATCCACAAAACTAAGGAAATTTATTAGCCAATGTATAAAGAAATGGTGATATAGAAACTATCTACTTGCTTGCATTAAAACCAGGAGTGGCCATGAAAAATAAAAATAGGTTTAAGATTACCAAAAAATATCTGAAATTTTGGTCATTTGTATATCAAGTTTTCATGTAGGAATTATACATGATGTTAGAAAAATGATTATTCTTAACAACAGAGGTTGAAACCAAAAGCTGACTTTCTGTAAAGATAAGTGCATTTTACTTTACCAGACAGCTCCCCAAGAGGCCTCTTGACATGTTATGACTTTTAGGTCCCTCAAAACTTGTATTTTGTCACTACTTCATCCAATATAGAAATGTGCTCTAAGAGAGTTAATTCTAGCTTTAAATTTCTAATTACAAGGCTTTGGGTAATCTACCTCTTGTAAACCCATATTTTCACATCATTTCATATCTACTAAATGGAAATAAACACTCTTGACATCATAGGGTTGTTGGGAGAATAAGAGTGGCCATGTTCATACAGCAAGAAAGACCAACGGTACATACCTCTGTTTCCTTGAGGATGGCTTTTACCCATAATAACAAGACCTCAAGGTATAGTGGATAAAATGAACAAGCGTCCATCTTTCTCACCTAATAATTTTAGAAAGAGTCTCAGAGATGTCACCGGGATCCAGACTCATTGAATCTTTCTCTTTAGTCTTCCTTGGTGTGGACTCCATCTTCACAGCTTCAGAATGGCTCTCTATCCCAGACGTTACAATTGCATTCCAGGAAGAAAAAAGAAGGAAACATGAAGTATGCCTGCTGAATTCATCTCCTTATAACAGGCAAATACTACTTCCAGGAAGTCCACTGTGTAGGAAGAGAGTTAGTTTGTAGTTTGTCTGTGATAATTCTATTCCTATATCATGAACCGTGCCAGAAACCATCGTACTAACCCTTGGGCAAGAAAGGAATGAAACACACTAACTAGTGCTTTACAATATTATGTTTAAAGTCCAAAGCTCCCCAGGAGGCATGCTATACCAGCTTCTCTACACTGTTTATTGAAAATGTGTAGATTGATAGGCTGTAGCTGGTTTACCTGGTTTTATAGCCTAGTTTCTGTTATTGATGAGTAGTGTATTAAAAAAACAAACTCCTCAGTAAACTTGTGCCTCAGCTTCCCTAAGAACAAGCTATCTCAAAAGTATCTGGGTAGTTTATGATCTGGTAAGGAGGTACCTCCTCTGATACTGAGAAGTTGTGCCTAGATATCTCAAACTTTCCTGATGTTTACCTATGCTTCCTTTGTCTTTCTATATTGTATTTTAAGTCTTCATTAAAAATATATATATATTATTGGTTTTTATGTTTATGTATATAGTTTAAAAAGGCATATCTTTAAATATATAATCTATTTTATATATAGAATAGATATATATAGACAGGTAATATCTGTAACAAGAATCTATATATATATGATCTGTATTTACATATAGCATCTATATTTATATCTATATTTATATATGGTATACATACACACACACGTGAGTTGTTTCAATTATCCAACCCCACGTAAATGTTGCAACCACCCAGTTATATCTCACTGATAAGAAGTGAATCCCATAGCAATCTCAGCTCTAGGGGATCTGAGATGGAGAGAATTTTTCACTAGTAACATATCTTAAACAAAATTGGAGTTCTGTACACATGAAAGAGAAAGGGATTTATCTAGTACAGGGTTCTCAAACTTCAGCTACCATCAGAATTATAGATTGTCAGGCCCCAACCCCAGAGTTTTGTTCAGTAGATCTGGGGTGGGACCTGAGAATTTACGTTCTTTTTTTTTTTTTTTTTTTAAGATTTTATTTATTTGACAGAGAGAAACAGAGCTAGAGAGGGAACACAAGCACAGGGACTGAGAGAGGGAGAAGCAGGCTTCCCGTCGAGCAGGGAGCCTGATGTGGGACTCGATCCCGGGTCTCCGGGATCATGACCTGAGCCGAAGGCAGTCGCTTAACCAACTGAGCCACCCAGGTGCCCCGAGAATTTACATTCTTAACAGCTTCTCAGGTGATGCTGTTTCTGCTGGTCCAGGGATCATACTTGAAAACCATTTGCCTAGCAGAATGAAAAAGGGTAGGATTAGCTTTGCTTCATCTTTTACAGCTTCTACTGAGTTGATTTTATGGTCCAAGCAAAGCAGAAAATAAATGAAGAAACCAATATCAAACCTGGATGGGGCTTATTTCTATATTTCTGGGGAAAATGCCACATAAATATCAGTACATTTCATTGGCTTTATTTGGTCTGAGGACCAGAAGGGTGTTAATGAGGACAGTAGCTACTTGGCCAAGGATTTTTAAACCCACCTCAGCACTGAAGAGTGAGCCACTTGTGCTAACTATGATAGAAGAAACACAGAGGAAATATGACAGATGACTCCCAGGGACAAGCCAGTTCTGAAAATGCTATTTTCTCCTGCAAAAATATGACCAGAGAGACCATGTATTCCAGAAACTGCCAAGAAGGAGCAATAGGAAAAAGAGAAAAACTGATATCCATAGCTTTGTATTCTAGGTCTTCACTTACTTCAGCATAATGTTTCTGTTCTGGCTGTCATGGGAAGGAAATCCAGAACTCTCTGACAAGCCACTAGCAGCACTAGACCTACCCTGACTTCACTTGAGAAATGCCAGACCTATCTCTTCTCTCCTAAATTCTAAGGACCCATTTCCCTAAATCTTGTTTGACAAAGGTCTATGATTCCTTATCTACAATTCTAAAGTCCAAACTCTCTGAATACCAAGAGTTTGTAATCCATTTGTGATAAAACCTGACCTGATTACATTTGCAACAAAGCCTGATGTGAACTGATATAAAACTATTCATAGTCTTTAAATGTTCTTACTTGATGTGAACAATTCTTACATTTCACTGCAGAAAAAATTAACACACTTGATTATAAAGCCCTGCCCAGACATGCTGGGGAGATTTTACATAAACAATAAATTTTGCATCATGTTACATTTCAAGAGAAGAAAAATTTTGAATTCCAAAACGTATATGGTCCTAGGAGCTTTTAATATGGTATTGTGTACCTGACCTTTACTTTGTCTATTCATCCTGGCTCCCACTTTAGACAAATCCTTCTGTCACAACCTTGCCCAGATGTCCTTCTCCTGGAAAAATTTTCCAATACACCCAGATGTTCTTGAGTTCCCTACCAATTGAAGACATGATGCCACTAGTCCATGACTGAATCCTATTTTGAACTCAGCAGGAAGCTTTGCTCATGGAGTCCCTTCTTAGTGGACTGAAACTCAGGAGAGGAAGACTGAATCACCTAACTTTACTGCTTACTTTGAAAAAAATCAACTTAATATTTTAAGTCCCCCATTTCTTTCCTTAGACCACACTGTTGGCAGTATTTTTATATACAAAGGGAAGACACCACAGCTCAGAAAAAAATAATCAATTTCCTATAATACTGTCCCCACAGGATTCTAAGACACAGCCGTGTAAGTAACTTGAGGGAAGAAACAGACTCCACCATCTTCTGTACAGAATAAGTTGTATAATTTGCAGATCCCTGTGGAAACAAAAGTGCAGGATCCCTTATCCAAAATATACCATGAATTTCCAGATGGTAATGTCAGAGCATTAAATCAAACACCAGGTGCTTTAAGTGTGAGGTTGTGCACAGGTGCACAAGTTGCGTGCCCTTGAAGCCGGCACTGTTTCTATATTTTCCACAGCTCCTAGTATAGGATGACTTAATGAAATAATGTTTTAACTGAATGCCATCAATGACAATCAATGGGAGGTAATGTCAAGAAAAGACATTCACAAAACATCATAAAGTTGACTTTTAGGTATTCCTCCCTACTTTAGCACTATCCATTAGACAGTCTGCTTAACTTGCAAACTGCTTTTTTATGCGTTGAAACAACACTTCTGTAGCAGGCATATTGCCCAGGAGATGGCAACACTGCTTAAAACCTATCTATACTCAAAGTAATTTATTATCCTTAAAGCTTTTCCTTCTTTTTATACACCAAGTTATAACCTCTTCTAGAAACCATTACCCAACACTTTCTCAAAACACTTTCTTTTGGTTGCATTGTGGATATGATGGCACATCCATTTGTCATGGTGAGTTTATAAACATCCAACTTATCTTCACTGAATATTCAACTTATTCAAATACTGCCAGCTTATGACATGAAAAGCAAGCTAAACAGCCAGTAAGGCCAGAGTCTACACAATCATGCCTAATTGGTAGAAAAGGTTGGTTTCATTATGAATAAGCCAGTAATGTTCAATTATCTGTACAAAGGGAGCAGAAGTATTTAAAATCTAAAATAATGCATAATTCAAAAACCTCTTTTGTGATTGTAGAGTTGTCTTTGTTTCTGTATTCTCATCAACCATACTTTGTGTGTGATGTCTGAAGAGCTCCATGTACACAAATACATGTGGTTGAGTCAGATAAGCCAAAGACTTGTCGTGTCCACTTTTTGTGACCTTGTGCAACCCTAAGGACAAAGAGATACTCAAGCTCTAGGAAACCTTAAATATAAAGAGTCCCTGCTTCCTCACATCATGGAGGGAGAATGCAAAGCTCAGAGAGACTTCTTCCAGGATTCCTATCCATACCAGAAACTGGAATCAGATTCTGGTCTCCCCTGCTCTCCTCAAACTCACAAGATAGCCAAGAGCTTGCCATATACTGTACTGGCCTTGGTTCCATATCAAAAATAGAGGTGATCTGTCAAGAAACTGCTGAAAGCTGATCAGGCATCATGGTATTTTGCTTGTTGAAGTGTCCAGAAAAGAAGCTTCTAAGAATGGTAAGCATTAACTATAATAAGGTCATTAAATAACAGCAATCCCTGGCTAAACAGTACTCTGTCAGGCACTGAAGGAGTTAACAACAACAAACAAATAGGTGATAACATAATTCTCTTCCTCAAGAAAGGAGTCAACAACCAATTTGGGAGACAAAAGTGCATTCTCTAGACCCTAAGCTCCTCTGGAGCAAGTTCTGTCTGTGTGCCTGGTTTTTGTTTTATTTTGTTTTTCACTTTTTCAAATCACTTTATTACATGTGACAAAGATCACTGTCCCAGTTATGCAATGAGAAAGAAACTAGCCCACCTGTCTCTACCTTATTGGGGGAAAAAAGACAAAAAAGGGATCCCAAGTTAGGACCACAGTGCCAAGCCCCTCAGTAAGTGATCTGGTACACCAAGGCATGATCACTGGACCCGGTAACTATCAGCAGTTGTTGGGGGACACATCACAGCATAGGATGGAGGAAGTCCCAGGTACCTGGAATACAATGGTCCTGTAGGTATGCTGTGGAATTGATCAGGTTATCCATCCCAATGCTCTGGTCAAGAAGGGAGAACTTGAGACTCAAGATGGTTCCATCCCTACACCCTACCATGTGCTTCTCCCACCTCAGGTGGGCTGCAGCCACTGTTGGCCATTGGTTGTGCCCACCAGCACCCAGTCCTCTTGGGACTAGGGGATAAGAGACTCAAATTGGTATTATTGGGGCTCCCCAGTGGTCCTCAGGTCCTAGCACTGCAGGCAGGTGCCAAGACCACCAGCCCCACCCTGTCCAGATGTTCTGGTCTTTAACAGCAATGTTTTTGGCTCCATTCAGGTGGCCCAGAAGGTCCCTGACAATGCTCTGGTCCTGCGGGTCCCAGATCCTGACTGTGCCATCAGTGAAACCAGGAAAGGCCAAGTTGTCTTCAGGGTTGAAGGCCAGGGTCTGGCAGGTGAGACCGGCACAGGGTAGCTCATCTGTCTCATGCAGGGAGGGCACTGTCAGGTCCCACACACTCAAACCAGGCAGGCTGTGGCCACCCATCAGCAGGGTTAGGCTACTTGAGGACAACAGGCAGGTGTGCAAGTACACCCAAAGGGTCTATACACACAGGTTATCTTAAGATACCTGTCCTATACTACCTGGCCAACCAGACTCCACACTTTGACACCACCCATGTCACAGGTGAATGGATGTCACGTGAAGCCAGCACC
Source organism: Spilogale gracilis (assembly GCA_004023965.1). Classification (NCBI taxonomy): domain Eukaryota; kingdom Metazoa; phylum Chordata; class Mammalia; order Carnivora; family Mephitidae; genus Spilogale; species Spilogale gracilis. The sequence continues at coordinate 7,470 of PITA01007139.1, forward strand.
AGCTCTCTGTGTTTTAGAATCCACATCTTTTCCATTATATGTGGAATGGCCAACTTCTTGGAGACCCAGGACAAGGCATCTGGTTTTTTCCACATATCCCCAAAGTCTTCAGGGTTCCAGCATATGGGCTTCAGAAATGGACCCATTCAGAAATGGATCCCAGAAGGCTTTTAGGCCACACAGGAGAGAATTCTCTCTGCTTTGGTACCCAGCTCTGTGCCCTCTTCTTAGGAATCCTTGGGCTGGAAGTGGGGGAGGCACAGAGGGGCTGAGAACAAAATTGTCTTCTGTACATGGCTCCAGTTCCAAGTAGGTCCTGGTTCTCCAGGCTTGGTGCCTGTTCTGTCCTCTTGTGATGTAGCTGGTCCACCTTCTTGTGGGTCCCAGCAAAGATCTGCCAGAGTTGTTCAGTCAGAACATTCTGCCAAACCTGGGGCTCACAATCCCAAGAACGCTGCATGTCCAGCTGGTGGACTGGAGCAGTGTCTGCTCCAGAGGGCTGCCCATCTGATGACCTTGTGGCCATGACATCTTTAAAGTGTAGCCCCTGAAGACTGGAGGGCTGTGAGGTCTTGACCACTGGGTGTGGGGAAGCCTCAGGGTTGGCTGAGCTCCAGGAATCCTGGTGGACAGTCTCAACCAGAGGAGACCTGGCTCAGGGTACTCCCTGGGCTGGAAGCCCAAGGGTCAGCACCAAGTCTCCACGGTCCATAGGAAGTTTTCTGCCTGCTTGTGATGTCCCTGGAGACCCTGCCGGATGTTCTGGAGTATATAGTACATGTTCTCCATGTGCATCATCTGGTGAAGGAAGAACCTGGGGAACTGCTGTCAGAGCTGATCCAGGACACCCCAATAATTCAGTTCAGGATGAGGCAAAGTTCCTGGGGGGTCTCCTCATCCTATGAGGGTGCTCCTGAGGGCTGAGTAGCCCCAACAGGTCATTTTCAGGCAGTAGTCACAAGCACTTTCTCCAAGGACTCTCCTTCAGGATGGAGGCCCAGGTCAGCAAGATGGAAATGGGGGAGGGTCATCTAATTTCAGGCGGAGAATCAACACCCCTCTACTATCTATGTGGCTTTTATGTCTCTGCAGCCAGAACAATCTTTTCAAAAGGGAAGTCTTCACAGGTTTCCTCTGCTCTTAGAATAAGTGCCAAATCTTTAATGCTGTCTTTGAGGTATGGCACAGTATGAACCAGGGATCAGAAAACTTCTGTGTAAAGGGCGAGAGGGTAAACATTTTCAGTATTGCCGGCCAACCAATCTCTGTGGCAACCTCTCCACTCCATCACTACAGCAAGGAAATAGGCATAGACACTTAGTAAATGAACAGGCAAAATAGTGGTCCAATAAAACGCTCTATATAAACACAGGCAGTGGGAGGATCTGGCCTGCATTCCAGTTTGTGGACTCTTGGTATAGACTATGCATCTTGAACTTCATGCCTATTAGTCACCTGAGGATCTTGTTAAATACAGACTTTTTAATACATTCCGTTGGAGTAGAGACTTAGATTTTATATTTTTAACAAGTTTGCAGGCAGTGCTGCAGATAAAGAAAATAGTGACTCCACCTTTTTAGCCTCAGCTCACACCCACTTTTCCTTCACTTTCTGTGATAGTACACATTGGACATGTCAGTTTCTCCTTCCTGTCATGTTTCCCCTGCTCCAGAGCCTTTGTGAGCATGGTCGTTGGGCTGACTTCTTTTTTTTTTTTTTTGAGGAGACACAATATAACAGTTTGGTTATTTTATACCATGTTCTTAGCACAGTGTTCTATATTCATTGCTGCTCTATAACTTTGAAAAAAAATCAATTAAACAATTAATCTCTATTGTCTAAATGACCCTAAACAGGTGCTCAGTTAAAACTGTTGAGTAACAGGTTCCTTTCCTTCTCCTACTGTCCTCCATGTTTGTCCTTATGCTCCACAAGTAAGTGAAACCATATGAGGGGACGCCTGAGCGGCTCAGTCATTAAGCGTTTACCTTTGGCTCAGGTCCTTAACTGGGGTAAATCAGAGAGAGAGATGAAGCATGAGAGACTCTGGACTCTGAGAAACAAACTGAGAATCTTGGAAGGGAGGGGGTAGGGTAAGCCTGGTGGTGAGTATTGAGGGCACAAACGGAGCATGGAGCACTGGGTCCACACCATAAACAATGAATCTTGGAACACTGAAACAATAAAATAAATTATTATTAAAAAAATTGTTGGGTAACTTTTAGAAAGTTTTGGGAATCACAAGATTTTTACATTTTGGAAAGTTTTTTTTTTTTTCTTTTAGGCCCCTTTACTGTTCCCCTTTCTTTCCTTCTGTCCTCTACTCATCTCTCAAAATCAGTCATGTCCAGCAGAACTTTCTACAATGATGGGACTGTTCTGTCTGTCCAATATGATAGCCAGGTACTGGGTATCTGAAATGTGCTGTGCAACTGGTACAACTGGGGAACTGAACTGTAATTGTATTTAATTTGAATTTGAATGGACACATGACTTTTGACTACTATATTCAATAGTACAACTCTAGATTTTTCCGGAGTGATTATATCTATTATAAAACCAATGGACATCACTATGATGATAGTTACTAAAGCATTTAGAAGTGCAAGACATGCCTTGTTTTGGAATCCAATATATTTCCCTGTGCCCTCTGGCATCCATTGTAGTATGCTCTCACCTTGAAATAGATCTGAGTGCACATCTCTAGGACTTCCCAGTGCCCCAATATATTTTTTTGTGAAAATCTGAGAATCCTTTTCCTCCTACTACTTATTTAACACCATCACATCTATTCTTCTTTGTGGGGGAGGGGAATAACTTGAATGTGGGTTTTTATCACACTTTTTGAGGCATAAGTCACATACCATAAAATTCACACCTTCAAAATGTGCATTTCATTTAGTACCTTCATGACATTGTACAATCCTCACTATTAATTCCAGAACCTTGTAATCACCAAAAAAGAAATCCAATACCCATTAGCAGTCTACTGCCTTCATTCCTTTCCTTCCTTCCTCCCTCTTTTCCTTCCCCTGATGCCCTGTCACCCACTATGGAACTTACTATTTCCTTGGATTTGTCCATTCTAGATACTTCATATAGATGGGATTATATAACATGTGACCTTTTTTGGTTAGCTACTTTCACTTAGCATGAGATGTTAAGGTTCATGGAGGCTATAGCTTGTATCAGTACTTCCTTATTTTCATAGTTTTTAATGGCATACCACATTTTCATTATCCATTAATTATTAGGCACTGGGGTCATTTCCATGTTTGGACTTTTATGAATAATGTTGTTATGAGCTTCCATGTTTGAGTTTCATATATACCTATTTTCATTTATCTTAGAGATATATCAAGGAGTAGAATTTCTGGGTCAAATGATAGCTCATTGGAACTGCCACACTGATTTCTAAAGTGGCTGCACTTCTTTCCATCTCTAACAGCGAATAGGATGGTTCCAATTTCTCCACATCCTCACTAACATTTGCTATTATGGTCTGTCATTTTTTAAAATACTTTACTTATTTTTGACAAGAGAGAACGAGTCGGGGGAGAGGCAGAGGGAGAAGCAGACTCCCCACTGAGCAGGGAGCCCAACACGGGACTCTATCTCAGGACCCTAGGATCATGACCTGAGCCAAAGGTAGATGCTTCACTGATGAGCCACCCAGGTCCATGTATTTTTTATCATGGCAACCTTAAGTGCATGTAAAGTGGTATCCAATTGGGATTTTGATTTGGAAAATGCTAATAATGATGTTGAATATTTCTCATGTGCTTATTGACTACTTTGGAAAAATAACTATGCAAATATTTTCCCCAATTTTTAATTAGGCTTTCATCTTTTGAATTGTGAGAGCTCTTTATATATTCCAGATAGTCCCTTAAGAGATATATAACTTGCAAATATTTTCTCCTTTTCTGCGGGATGTCCCCCCCCCCCCTTGCGGGATGTCTTTATACTCTCTTCATAGTAGCCTTTGGGGAATATTTAAATTTTAATGAAGTCTGACTTATCCATTTTTTCTGTTGTTAATGCTTTTGATGTCATATTTGCCAAACCATCACCTAATCAGGGGATACAAGTATTAATTTATATCTGTTTCTTTTTAAAGAGTTCTTTTCATTTTAGCTCTTACTTTTAGATCTTCGATCCACTTTGAGCTCTTTTTTTTCTTTTTTTTTAAATTATACTCATTTTTCTTAATGGCATGAAGTTGGGATCCAACTTCATTCTTTTACATGTGGTCAGCCAGTTGTCCTAGCACCATTTGTTGATAAGACTATACTTTCACCCCATGAATCATATGGTATCCCTCTATTTCTTTCTCTTTCTTGTCTAATTACTCTGCGTACAACCTCCAGCACAATGCTAAAAAAAAAAAAAAAAAAAAAAAGGATGACTGGACTTCCTTGCTGTTTTCTTGATCTTGGAGGGACATTTTAGTTTTTCACACTTAAATATGATGTTAACTCCTGTGAATTATCTTTATCATGCTGAGGAAGTTCCCTTCTATTCATGGTTTGTTGGAAGTGTTTTGCATCATGAAAAGATTTTAGACTTTGTAAAATGCTTTTTCTGCATCTCTTAGTACAAATGAGTTTTTTTCTCTTCATTCTATTAATGTCATATATCACATTGATTGATTTATGTACGTTAAGCAAGCCTTGTATAGCTATGGGACAAATCCCACTTGATCCTGGCATATAATCCTTTTTTTTTTTAAGATTTTATTTATTTGACAGAGAGAAACGCAGCCAGAGAGGGAACACAAGCAGGGAGAGAGAGGGAGAAGCAGGCTTCCTGCTGAGCAGGGAGCCCGATGTGGGACTCGATCCCAGGTCTTCGGGATCATGACCTGAGCCGAAGGCAGTCGCTTAACCAACTGAGCCACCCAGGTGCCCTATAATCCTCTTTATATGTTGTTGGATTTAGTGCACTGGTATTTTGTACAGGACTTTCATTTCTAAAAAAAGTACACTTTTTCATTCATTTCAAAGTATTTTCTAATTTCCTTTGTGATTTCTTCTTTGACTCACTGGTTATTTAGGAAGGTAATGTTTAATTTCTACATATTTGGGATTTCCCCAATACCCTCTTGTCGCTTATTTTCTGTTTCATTCCATTGTTGTTAAGAAACAACATATTTTGTATGATTTCAACTCTTTTAAATGTATTGAGACTTCTTTAGGGGCTAATATATGGTCTATTTTGGAGAATGTTCCCAATGCACTTGAGAATACATATTGTGCAGTTATTGAGTGAAGAGCGCTGGAGATGTAGGTTAGGTATAGTTTGTTTAGTGTTGGTAAAGTCTTCTGTTTTCTTATTCATCCTATACTCAGGTGTTTCAGTTGTTATAGAAAATAGAGTATTGATGTTTCCAACTATTAAAGCTGAACTGGTTGATTTCCCCTCAGTTCTATCAGTTTTTGTTCATGCATTCAGGACTGTATTGTTTGGTTTATAGGTGGTTATAATTATTATATCATCTTGGTGAAATTAACATTTTATTATTATAAAATGTCCCTCTGTGTGTCCAGCTTTGTCTGTTATTTAGTAGAGTCACTCCAGATTGTGGGGTTGCTTTTTCATGATGTATCTTTTTTTCTATTCTTTTACTTTGAACCTATATGCGTCTTTAAATAAAAACTATCTTTTTAGACAGCATTTGGTTGAATTGTTTTTTCCAGTTTTACCAATAATAACTGACATATATCATTATGTAAGTTTAATATACACAGCATTATAGTTTGATTACCATAAATTATAAAATCATTACCACCAACCATTTATTTAACATCCATCATCATATAGATATAATTTAAAAAAGGAAGCAGCCCATGTGTCCATTGATAGATAAATGGATAGATGAACATATATATGTGTATATATGTACACTGGGATATTATTCAGCCATCAAAAGAAATGAAATCTTGCCATTTAAAACAATACAGGTAGAGCTAGAAAGTATAATGCTAAGCAAAATAAGTCAGTCAGAGAACTACAAATACCATATGATTTAACTCATATATGGAATTCAAGAAACAAAACAAACAAGCAAAGGAACAAAGACAGAGACATAAATCAGGAATCAGACTTTTAACAGTAGAGAACAAACAGTTGGTTACTGGAGGGGAGGCGGGAGGGGGGAATGGATAATACAGGTGATAGGATTAAAGAGTACACTTGTGATGAACACTGGGTCATGTATGGGGTAGTTGAATCACTATATTGTATACCTAAAACTAATATAACACTATATTGACTATACTGGAATTAAAATAAAATTTAAGAAATAAAATTAGAAGTTCTTCTTGGATAAGTACTCAAGAATTGCCTTCTTAACAACTTTCCTATGTATCCTGCACCACTGTTGGCTACAGTCATCATTTGTATATTACATCCCAATACTCATTTATCTTATAATAGCAAGTTTGTATCTTTTGACCACCTTCATCCGATTCCCACCCCTCCGTTTCCTGACTCTGTAACCACAAATCTTACTTCTGCTATAAATTTGGTAGTAGTTTGTTTTATAGATTCCACATATAAGTGAGATAGTATAGTAGTTGTCTCTGACTTATTTTACTTAGCATAATATCATCAAGTTCCAGCCATGTTGTTGCAAACAGGATTTCCACATCTTTTACGGCTGAATAATATTTCATTGTACATATATACCACAACTTATTTATCTATTAATCCACTAATGGACACTCAGTTGTTTCCATGCCTTGCTATTATAAATAATGGTGCTGTGAACCAGCTATCTTTTTAAGTTACTGTTTTTGTTTCTGTTGGAAATGTACCCAGAATTCAAATTGCTGGATTATATGGTAATTCTTTTTAAATTTTTTGAGGAATCTTCATACTGTTTTTCATAGTAGCTGCACTAATTTATGATCTTCACAACAGTGCACAAGTGCCCTTTTCTCCACATCCATACCAATATCTTTTATCTTTTTGATTCTAACACCTGTGAGGTGATCGATCACTGTGGTTTTAACTTTTACTTCCCTAATGACTGGTGATGTTGAATATCTTTTCATGTACCAGTTACTTATTCATTACCTCTTTGGAAAAGACACATTTTGAATTTTTTATTTAAATCCAATTAACCAACATATAGTACATCATTAGTTTTAGATGTAGTATTCAATAATTTATCAGTTGTGTATAATACCCAGCACTCATCATATCATGTGCCCTCCTTAATGCTCATTACTCAACTATCCTATCCCCCTACCTACCTCCCCTTCAGCAATCCTTAGCTTGTTTACTATAGTTAGTCTCTCCTGGTTTGTCTCCCTTCCCTTCCTTCCCCTATGATCCTCTGCACTGTTTCTTTACTGTTGCTTTCTAAGTTGTCTTTGCTTTTGGCTGCCAGTTTGACTATAATGTGTTGAGGTATTTCCTCTTAAAAGTTTACCCTCTTTGGAATCACTGAGTTTATCCGATATGTAGATAAATGTTTTGCATCAAACTTCAGCCATTATTTCTTCAAATATGCTTTCACTTTCTCTCCTTTCTTTCTAGAACTCCCATTAAGAGAGTGTTGATGTGTTTTATAGTCTTCCACAATTCTCTTAGGCTCCCTTTATTTTTCTTTATTCTTTTATCTGTATTTCAGACAGAATCATCTCAATTAATCCATTTTTAAGTTTACTGATCCTTTCTTCTTCCTGATCAAATCTGCTGTTGAATCCCTCTGGTAAATTTTTCATTTCAGTTATTATACTGTTTAACTACAAATTTCTATTTTGTTCTTTATTTTAAATAATTTCTATTCCTCCTTTACTGATACTCTTTATTTGATGAAACTGTTTTTATCAGCTTGGGCTTCCATAACGAAATACCATAGATTGGGTGACTTTAACAACAGAAATTATTTTCTCACAGTTTTGGACACTGGAACTCTGAAATCAGTGTGGCAGTATGGTCAGGTTCTGGTGGGATATAATCTTCAATGTCTTGCAGATGGCTGCCTTCTCACTGTGTCCTCATGAGGTAGAAACAAGGGGAAAGCAAGGACCTCACTCTTACAACATCATCTAATCCTAATTAACATCCAAGGCCCTATTTTCAGATAAAATTGCATGGGGAGATAGGGCTTCAACATAAGGGAACTAAATCCTAACCTGTCTCTGACTTGTTTCTATCTTTGACTTTTAAGTTTTAAAAATATGATTTTAGAACATTCCAAATGAAAAGTAAACGAAGACATAAAAAATAAAAAATAGTTTGTTACTGGATTCAACCCAAGCCAATAAAGCTGTTGATGAAACATTTCTATAGGTCTCCCTGCTCATCTCTGTAATCTTTTGTTTCTGTCCTGCTCAGCGAGCCTTCTTCCCACTCCTATTTCTCCAATTCCTCCTACATCTTTTAAATTAACCAAGGATCTTCCTTTCATCAAAAGATGAATACCCAACTTTTGTAGCAACATGGACTGGAATGGAAGAGATTATGCTGAGTGAAATAAGCCAAGTAGAGAAAGTCAAGTATCACATGGTTTCACTTACTTGCGGTGCATAAGGGGTAATATAGAAGACAGCAGGAGAAGGAAAGTAAATGGGAAGTAGGGTAATTCAGGGAGAGAAACAAAACAAGAGAGTCTTTGGACACAGAAACAAACTGAGGGACTTAGAGGGAAGGGGTTGGGGGGATGGGAGAGCCTGGTGGTGGGTACTGGGGGCACCTATTGCATGGAGCACTGGGTGTAGGGAATGGGCAATGAATCTTAGAACACTGAAAAAAAAATTTAGTAACAATAAAAAATTTTAAAAAAAATTAAAAATTCTTAAAAAAAAAAAGATGCCATTTAATGTGCTCAGCGTAAAGTGTTAAGTGATGGATGATACAGTAAAAAGGAACACCTAGACTTAGTTTCCATAGATTACTTTTCTATCCAGAATTAGTCCATAATTTGTATTGGAAAAATTTATTCTCCCCTCTGTGCCTCAGTCTCCTCATCTATCACATGAAAATATTGATCTCTATAGTTGTACTTCTAGTGTTGCATAAATCTTTTACTATTAAATCATCACCCCTAGGCACTACATATATTTTAAGAATATATGCATTTAAAGGAACATAAAGAAAGATGACAATGTTATGTCTTAAGGCAGGACTTACCAGTGGTGAGATTTCAGGTACTATGTATTTATTGCACAAACACTTACTGAGGGTCCATGTTAAGACCCTCCCATGTGTTGGTAATATAGATAGTGTTCTTACACAGTAGTAACAAGTGACCAATGTCTTCTGAAAACACAACGTCACACAAAAAATAAATTATTGGAGAACTCTTAGTCCAACCAGAGTTGGTAAATGAAATCTTAACTCCCTTGCCAGTTTCATTCTATTAGTGATGCCCAACTTAATAGTCATTTTGACTCTTCAAGATAGACTGCTGAGAGTAGATATGACATATATCTTAGGCATCTTGGTGATACAACGGTACTACAGATTTGCTATTGCTACTCAGACTACATCACATAACGAATGCCTCTTTGCATTAGCTTTCCATCTCTTCTTGTTAGTTTTCCTTCTGGTACACTATGCTGCATCTCCTTGAATTTTATCTCAACTATATAATAGGAATAATGATAACACTTACTTTATGGGACTGTTGGAAGACTAGGTTGGAAGACATATGTGATACAAAAAGCAGAGTCTGACACACAGGAAGCCATTATCCTCTAAAATAGTGGTTCTCTGTGTGTTTGGAGCAGGAGGTAGGATATGGCTATTCCCCCCCACCCCCAGGGGACATATGGCAATATTTGGAGACATTTTTGGTTGTAACAACTTGGGGAGACACATTACTGGCATATACTAGGTATAACCCCAAGATGCTTCTAAACAGTCCACAATGCACAAAAAAGCCTCTTACAAAAAAATAATTATTCACCCTAAAATGTCAATAGTATTGAAGTTCCTCTAAGTTAGTACTACAGAAAATGCTAAAACAAGTTTTGATTATAAGACATTATTTTTTAACTCAAACTAAATATCTACTTAGTTAAAATCATAATACATGAAACAAAAAAATTTACTGTATTCTCAGTGGTACCAGGCAATACAGGAAATAAAGCCTAGCTTCCCTCCCTCCTTACATCCTTCTATCCATCTCTTTCTTTCTCTCTTTTTCCCCCTATCGTTCTCTCTTGCCTTTCTCCTTCCTCTTACCCAAAGTTCTGCAAAATGCCAGCCAGGTGCAAGCAAAGATTTGCAAAGAGCATCAAGGCACATAATTTGCATTTCAAGTTCACCATGAAAATTTATGTTCCTGCAACAGGCAGGAAGCCCAGGAAGCTGATTTTTTTCTGGTGACATATGCACTCCATAAGGCAGAAATTGTTGTTGTCAGAATAACTAAGCTAAAATATCAAGATATTTGCCTAAACTCAGAGAGCTTGTCATATAAATTGCCACTGAGCTAGGACTGCATGTGGGATTAGAACCTGCCTTTTGGAGGGACGATTTGTCAGCCCAGGCAGCAGAACTAGCACAGTAAATAACACTAAAATGAAATAAGCTACATTCTCAGAAATGCTGTACTTTATGTTGCAGTGGGCAGTTAGTGAAATAGAGATAAATAATGGCTGCCCATTTCATGCTCACATTTCTACCCAACCATGGCCTCCTTAGTCACAGGTACCATGTACCAGTGTGAAGACTGACCATGGGTCTGACATCCTTGATGAGGAGGAATATGTGCATATAGCTAATAACATATCAGAGGAAAAAAAATATATGGGTCTTTGAAAAAAAAACACAGTGCCATGAGTGGATAAAGGAGGTAGGTTAATTACAACTGTCTGGGATTAAGGAGAACTTTGAGAAAGCATGTTTGAACTCAGCTTTAAAATATGTGTAGGATCTAGGGTGCCTGGGTGGCTCAGTTTGTTAAGCCACTGCCTTCAGTGCAGGTCATGATCCTGGAGACCCGGGATCGAGTCTCACATTAGGCTCCCAGCTCCATGGGGAGTCTGCTTTTCCCTCTGACCTTCTCCCCTCTCATGCTCTCTCTTACTTCTCTCTCTCTCTCAACAAATAAAGTATTTTTTAAAAATATGTGTATGATCTAGGTAAGGACTTCTTGAACTCCATGGACCTTTAGGTAGAGTCTCTAAACTTGAATGGGAAGAAAAATCACACCTTGATTTTCACCAATCTTTGATATTTAACATTTCCATTCCATCATTTACTGATGTAAGCCACACAAATAATAGTTTTGGAGAACCTGTGATTCTGTCACCAGTAGAAATCACAGGTACTCTCATGGCATGTTACTACATTACAGATAATTAAAATATTATTTATGTTCATTGCTCCTTTGAAATTATAGTAATTGTTAGACCAACTGTTACATCTTATTTATGAGTCCATTAGGAAAGCACATACATTACTCTTACAAAAATTAAGTCTTTAAACCTTTGTTTTTTATTTTTAAATATAATTGGTTTTCTGTGTAAATTTATGGATTTTATATTATGCATTCTAAAATTTTGACCTGACAAGAAGTGAACACGCTTCACCAGATGCCAAATGGACCCATGGCACAAAGGAAACTTAGAAACCCAAACAGAAAACAGAGACTGGAGTGGACATGTTTTCACTCAACAGCATAGACAAAGGTAGAGAAGTACGTCTCCATGACTTAGAGAAATGACTTCATGGTTTGAGAACAAGAATAAGATCTGACATTTTCATAATGCTTTCCTGTAGGTCAGACATTGCTCTCTATCAGCCAATTTAACATCCTGAAACTTGATAGGGTTATGATTATTTTCCCCCATTTTACAAGTGAAGAGAAGTTGACCACAGTCACACAGCTCTTAAGAGGAAAAGGTGGCCAAGGTGATAACAACTATGCTATATTGGTATACAATAATAACAGCAATCCTAGTAATAGCAGTGATCATTTGCTGAGTGCTGCAAAGGCATCAGTAACTGTGCTACTGCATTACAAGCATAATATAGTTTAATTCTTACAACCATTCTGGAAAGTGGTTACTATCCATACAGTACAGAAAAGTGAGGCATAAAGAAACTATGACATCTTCCCAAGTCAGGCAATTAGTAAGTGTCTTAAGGAGAAACTGAACTCAGGTCAGTAGGATGCTAAGTCTGAGCTCTTAATGTCTGCAGCCATGTTAAGAAGTTTGATTTTAGTCTATGGCAATGGGAAATTACTGACGGCTTTTGAGCAGAGAACCTACACTATATGATCTGTATTATAGACAGATGAACATGGCAAAAATATGGAAGATAGTTGGAGGAGCAAAAAGAGGCAATGGGACCAGTTAAACAGCCATTGGAGAACCTATCCCAGGAGAAGATAAAAGAACAGATAGAAGAGACATTTGAGGAAAAGAATGCAATCTGGTACAGATCAGACATCACAGGGGGCAGTGTAAAAGGTGGAGAGGTCAAAGATACTACCCAGTTGTCTAGCCAGTGATGAGGTTGAAGATGGGGCCACTAAGTGGAAGAAGGAACATGGAAGGACAAATAAACAATCAAACAACTTATCTCTGAAGGGAAAGAAGAGTAAAAATTCCATGAGGTCTTCATTGCACATACTGCGTTTGTGGTACCTATGAAATACTCTGGTGGGTATATTCAACAGAGAGGTGGAAGTTTGGGTGTGATCCTCTACAACCGAGATGTGGTTCATGTCCTGGGGATGTTCCTGCATTTCAAAACTAGATCAAAGTAGTGAAACCAATGGAACTAAGAAACGGACAGAAAGGGACAGGACATAGACATCAAGAGAGGAAATTGCTCTTAATAATAGAAAGAGGTAGTGGAGACAACAGAACAATGAAAACAATGAAGTAGAGCCTCAAAAAAAGATTTTGAATTTCCTTTTTGAAGGCTCTCTAAAGCAGGTAAGAATAGTCTTCTTGGATTTATTTAAGTCCTTATCTGCATAGAGGCAAAAGGATGGAAAAGAATGACATTACTAGGTCCTACCTGATTCAGTCACAGATTGGAAGTTCTAAGATAAATAATAAAAGAACCATTTGGGCTCCCACACAGGAGAGAGGTTAAGGCAGTGATCAGATGTCTAAGAAACTCCCCTCTCAGTTGGAACACTGGACTGATGGAGGCATGTATGCATGTGTGTACTCACATGCACATAAATGAATGTTGCGGGTAGCCTTAAATTGTTTACATTTATAAACCAGTGTTACAACATTGTATAAACTCTGAAAACAATTTGCAGAGAATTTAAACCATGACAACATAAAAGGAGTCTGAATATGAATGTGGTAATTTCTATTTTAAAAAAAAACCATGATTCTTTGGAGGGGGTGATGGGATACAGAGTGGTAGATAATAAACTACTCAAGCAGGTGAAACATTGTAAATACCAGGGAAATCTCAATAGCCCAGGAGAGGAAAGAATCCTGAAGCTAAGAGATTAAAATTTATTACAATAAAGAAGAACATTAAAGGAGATTTACAATATAATCACAAAGTTGATTATTAAATTTGGCAGGGCAACTTGGATATGGAAAGAAGATAAAAAGACAATATGGTAGGAAACTGTCAAAATGAAATTTCCCCCCTTACTTGAGCCTTGGATAAGATTTAAAAAGTGGAAATATGCAAGATGCAGAATACTGGTAATGGGTAACCAGAATTTACTTTTACAAAAATAGAAAAAGATCAACTAGAAAACACCTTGAGACTGAAATGCCAGGTAGTCTGAACAAAACATGCCAGATAATGCCTGCCCATTCAATATAGATCCCATCAATGCAGAGAGTAAGCACTAATCCTCTTTGTGTCTGACTCAGTTATAAGTCTTCTGATTTGCCAGTAACAGAAAATCAAATCCTCTGGGAGGAAATCAAAAAATTCTTGATTTCTGAACCAGGAAGTTCTAGGGCTAGCGTTATATTTAAACTCAGCTTAAGGCAGAGGCTCGAATACTTCCCCAAGAATTTTATTCTTTTTGTCTCCGAGATCACCACTGTTCCCTACTCCTGTGATTTCTTTCTTACTCAGGCTCTCTCCTCCTGGTCTCAAGGTGGCTGCCAAACTCTAGACCTTACCTCTTCTCAGTTTTCCAACCAGTGGGAGAAGAACTGCTCTCCCCACAATGGTCATGCATGAATCTGGGGTATGATGCTCACTGCCCAGACGTGAGCCTTCTCCCCATCCCAAGTTAATCACTATGCTCAGAGAACAGGAATATGATAATTGACTTAAACCAGTCTAATCCCAGCCCTGCAGTGGACTGGTGGAAATTAAATCATCAGAGTTAAAAGTGAGTGAGGGTGGTTCCCCAACAAAAGAAAGGGAAATTTTTCACAGAATGGGAAAAGAAATGCCAAAACAATAAACATTCACTATACTTAACAGCCTTTATTTCCAAGAGTCCCATCTTTTGTATTACTTAAGCTTCTTATGGTAAAGTTTGAATGCAGTCCACTTAGATCAATGCTGGTATCAAGTACACATCAATAAGCAAAATTTATTTTTGCAATGGAGAAAAGTCTTCTGACACTTCATATGGGTGGCATGCAAAATTGGACTAATTCTGGTTATTGTAATTGAGTTATTCTCATGGTTTTTTTTTCAAACTTAAGGAAGACAATAGTGGAATACATATTTAGGAAGATGAAATCACCCACTGAATCATCAAATTATCATATTGCTTATTATGTAGAGTTTTTGATCCTTTATTTGAGTTCCTCTGTTGATTCTCTAGTGGTGTGCCTCTGGGCTGTGAGATGTCCACCATTCACTGGCTCCAGCATCACAAAGCAAGGTCTGAATATATTAATACAACCTATTAGACCTCAGTGCAATTAAGGTTGTTGAGAACATCAAATGTCTTAGAAAATAACTAAGGAGGAATGGTGGTAAAGCATTGCAGAGGTTCTGCACAGCACAGGATAAAGCAGCACACACTCTTTTATTTAAAAGAATGTGATTTTTAAACAGAATGTGATTATCATGCAGAAGAAAAAAGCCAAATGGCACTAGATCTCCTGCTCTGCAGGTGCGGGTATTTGAACACATTAACATATTAAACTTTTTTAAAATCTGGAGAAGAGTTAAACTCTCTCTCCACATTTTTATTTTCACAGTGTATAATTACAAATGCCAATCCAGACACAGCATAGGCTGCCCTTGAATATATTAAAGGCAAAACCCAAGCATCTCTGGAGGAAAAGAAAGTAAGAGAAGCAAATTGCATTGTGTCATCCACCAGGCAGGGGCAAGTCCCTGCATTAAGAGTGCAGAAGAGGAAAATATATATACAGGGAAAGGTCCCTAAGCAAGAAAATCAAGTATCAGAAGTGGTATTTTTTTTTCTCTGCTCAGTCTCACCTCAGTACCCCCCCCCACTTCTTTCTTGCCAAAGAAAACAGTAAACCGCTAAGATAGAGGAATCATTGGAAAAATATACTTCTTCATAGAAACCAAGCTCTGATTTCTTAGAAGCTTACTTAAAATATGAATTTTAAGAAATGCTTTTTTGGCTATCCTCACATTGTGTTGTCAGCTTTCAAATACAAAATAAATTATAATTCTTTTGTGTCATGAAAAGCAAAGCAGATAGAAAATCTTCCAAGAGAATGTATTCAAGAAACTCAGCAAATCATGTAATACAAATAGACAAGCAAGGTACTGCCCCAGAATACACAACCCAGTTCTTTGTCAGTTTCTACAAGTAAGAGAGGGATGTTCAGAATCAGTCTTCCTTAAGTACTGCAGGTAGTTCTGAAGCACATCCATGCACTTACTGAATGAATATTGGTTAATGCTTATTATATACAGACACTGCTATTTACCGCCACCTACTGTTTCCTTCACTCCTCACTTTATCTTTATTCTCATGCTAAAAAAACTGGGTGCTCAGAGAGGTTAAATAACTGGTCCAAATTCAGAAATCCAGACAGTACTAGAGCTGGGTTTTGAACCAGCATCTGCCTGATTCCAAAGCTTCCCAAAGCTCATGTATTTCCAGTACAGCATGCTGCCCTTTGATGAAAGGCACCTAAGAAAAATTTCCAGGCATTCTGTGGTGTTATGGACTCATGAAGATGATGTTACCTGGATCTCAGGGCCCTATGTGAAGAAGACTCAACTAAGACAAAGGGACTATTCCAGGGCCTCCAGCTACCCTGCATTCAGCACTCTCTGCATCTAGGACGTTGGAAAGAAGAGAGGACCCTTCCTTCAGGAAGCAACATCATGACCCAGGCAAGGGTGGGTCCAAAGAGAACATCAAAGCTCCTCACTCCCTGGGCTTACCCTCACAAATGAAAGCAGAGAGCCCAAAGTTGAGGAGACATTCATTTAAGAAAGAAAGTCATAGACTACAGACCTTGGTCAGTGAAGCCGCTTTAGGAATGTTTGGAAATCTATGGAAACTGGCCCTTCCCTTTTCATCTTATTCATTTAAAATCTTTATATCATTTTAATGTTCAGATAACAACACCCTGAAGCCAGGAAAGAAAGAAAAAAAAAAAAGGGGGCATAGGAGATTATTTGCCTGAGTAGCCAAGGAGGTAGGACCAATAAAATGGCATTCACCTCCACAGCCTATCTGGGGGTGCGGAGATGCAATGATTAAAAAATACATCCACAAATTGATACTCCACCCCTGTAGAAGTACAGCCTACCATCCCTCTTTCTGAGGGTGGGCTAGGCTTAGTGACTCACCTCTAATGAGAAGTAGACTACAGCAGAAGTCACCGTGTGACTTCAGAGATGAGGTCATAAAAATGGTATTATGGCTTCCATTTCAGTGGCTCTTTCCCTTGAATCACTTACACTAGGGGAATCCAGTTTTCTTCTTCTAAGTATCTTCTGTAAAGACCCAGATGGCAACAAGCTGAGATCTGCTAACAACAGTCACAAGAGTGAGGTTGGAAGTAACTCCTCCAGCTCGGGCACCTGTGTGGCTCAGTGGGTTAAAACCTCTGCCTGCAGCTCAGGTCCTGATCTCAGGGTCCTGGGATGGAGGCCCACATCGGGCTCTCTGCTCAGCAGGGAACCTGCTTCCTCCTCTCTCTGCCTACTTGTGATCTTTCTCTCTCTGTGTCAAATAAATAAAATCTTAAAAAAAAAAATCCTCCAGCCTCAGTCAAGTCAACACATTGACTAAAACCTCATGACAGACCCTAAGCCAAAACCACCCAGTTATTCCTAGATTCCTGATCTCAGAAACTGTGTAAAATAATGCATGCCACCTTAAAGGGCTACATTTGGGGATAATCTGTAACACAGCAAATAATACAGAAAGATACCTCAATGTTCTTAGAACAGTGTTGAAGAGTAAAGGAAAGCTGGATGATTCTTGAGTGTTTGTTGATTCTTGAAGCATGGTTCCAAGACCCAATCTGGAAGGAACGAGACCTCTTCATTCCTTACCTGGAAGAAGACTGGAGAGCCACAAAGCTAACAAAGAGAATATTTTTCTTTTTTTTTCCTTCTTATGTGAAAAGAAAACCTGGTTAAACATCTTCCAAGTGCACAATGTAGAATGATAGGGAAAGTATTTATATGTATGCTATAGAAATGTCTACTAAGCCATGACAAAATGTGCCACAACTGTATCATTATTGTCTCTTCTCTGGTAGATACTGACTAGATATTTTGGGAAGTGAAAGGTGGTTCTTGCCATCAAAGAGCATGGAGTTTTCTTAGAAAGCAGAGATGCAAAGGGTCATCATCTATTCAGTAGATACTTCCACACCAGTTACTAAGTGTCAGGTCCTGCGTTTGCCTCTGGAAAGATGACATGAAGTCAGATACAGCTTGTGCCCTCAGGATCTTGATTGTTATTTAGAAACAGACAAGATAACAAGATGGCT
Source organism: Spilogale gracilis (assembly GCA_004023965.1). Lineage (NCBI taxonomy): Eukaryota > Metazoa > Chordata > Mammalia > Carnivora > Mephitidae > Spilogale > Spilogale gracilis. The sequence goes on from PITA01007139.1 coordinate 25,328, forward strand.
TAATACTATATGTGGTAAGGAGTAAGCACTGGCTGTCCATAAAAGCATAGAACAGGGTGGTAACATAACCAGATATGTGCTTCTAGATAATTAACAATACCGAAGTTTGAGGTATGAAATGAGAGATGTGGACACTAAGAGTCTGAAGAAGGAAGACTTCTCAGTGGATTGTGGTTATCAGAGAAGAATTGACTGCAGAGGAAAAATATCCCCTTGAAGGATAAGTAGAGGAAAACGGTAAGGAAAATAGTCAAAAAAGTGAAGGAGACATGTCATAGGGACTATTTTACCAGTCCTGAGTCTTTATATATGAGATTATTTAAAATATGTGAAAGAGCATTTGAGAAAGTCAGTGTATTAGTTTACTATTACTACAATAGTGCTATGTTACACACAACCCCCCGGTCGCAGGAGCTTTGTGAAAAACTCATCTTTTTCTCACTCTTGAGTCTTTGGGACAGACAGGGCAGCTGTACCTCAGATTATGGGTTGGGCTCCAGTTCACTCATATATCTGTCCTCTGGGCCCTAGCTTACAGGGATAGTGGCTGCCTGGGGCACGTTTTTTTCATGGTAGCTCACAGAGAGGGAAATCCATGCAAGCAAAGTTCTGTTTGCATCATACTCACCCACCTTCCCTCATCCAAAGCAAGTTACATAGTCGACTTCAACATTAATGGGGTGGCAAAGTATACTCTATCTACATGAAGAGGTACTGCAAAATTATGTGGAAAAGACTGGGATTTACAATCCTATTGTGAAAAATTGAAAACAGCAGTCTAATTTATCACAGCCAGTCAGAAAGTTTTTAATATATGGTCCAGGCAATAGCGATCTATTGAAGTATTTGAGCAACAGAGTGGCAGGCCATAGAAACATTTCAGTAGGGCATAGATTAGAGACTGAGAGACTGGGGAGGTTAGTGCCACAGTTCAGGTATAGTAATAGCGTATAGTAATACACTATATTAGTGTATAGTAGACACCACAGTGTATAGTAATAGAAGTGTAACTATAATGTAACCATGGTGATCAAGGACAATGAAGAGCTGGGGAAACTGCTTCAAGGGTGGACTGAGAGGACTTTAATGACTGATTGGAAAATAATGATTACAGAAAAATTTAGAAAACAAGTCCAAGGTGATTCTGTCTTAGATTTTGATGAAGAGAAGTTCTGTGTGCCACGCTCACTTAAAGAACTGGAGGTGTTTTAGAGGATGAGAAAAGAACAGAGTGTTGTATATAATGGAGTCCTATGGTACATTTTATGTAAATGTGGTACAGCCAAGCTGGCAGTAGCCAAGAAATGTCTAAAAGTTGAAAAGTTCCCATAACATTTGGGACAAAGGCCTGATTTAAATATATAGAATTAAGGTCCATCCATGCAAAGGAGTAGTTGAGATTACGAAGGAAGTGAGCATAAATAGAAAGGATCAAAATTTACAGAAAGGGGATATGGTGGTGAGGATGATGAACAAAGAGGTACAACAAGGGCAGTGATACTCTGCATTAAAAACAGTAAGTCTAAATACAACAATACAAAGGAAACAAACTTCTCAATGTAATTATCTTAGATATGTCTTTGTCCATATTAAAATCACTTCAGAATTTTGAAACAGATTGCATTTTTGTGCCTTTGTAGAACATTATCCATATAATAAGACCATATAAAGATGTGAATTTATGGATGTTAAAAAGCTAGAAGAGAAATGCAGCAGCTGGAGTGTTAATGAAAGGGTAATCTGTTATGTGTGGAAATAAGCAACATACATTTGCTGTGATGGGACAACCCTTATGAAACTTCATTGCAGCAAAGTGAAAAATCTGAGCAGAAAACTTTTCCAACCAAAAGGGAGATATGTGATGAATTCTTTTAATTTTCTTTAAACTCAAATGTTCTCTTGCATATGCCAGTATCACAAGAGAAGAAGAAAACTGGCTGCGTATTGGTGTTGTGCACTTCCTTAAAAATTAAATGAATCCACTTAACGCATTAGATAATCATTTATTCATGACCATATTATATATGATGTCAAGTATAACATATATAATAGAATCTTAATTTACCATGGAAACATGTACAAATAAGACAACATTCATCCATTATTTGGGAAATGCAAACTATGATTCATGAAACACTTTTGTACACAATCTAGCCTTTGATCGTCACACAATGCCTATAAAGTAGTTTGAGGTTATGTTCTTGCCCAATTTACAAATGAGGGGAAAAAAATCACAAAAGAGATTAAATTATTTGCCTAATACCATGTAGCTGGAAGGTCAAAGAGGCTTTGAAATCCATGTTTGGTGTCCTTCCTACACTGTCAAGATACTTACCTACACAAAAAAAGTGTCCTCCCTAAGTCCCTCTACCTCCTCACCTCTAGTGGTGTATTTATGATCTACCAGATAAAATTCTACATTCTTTTTTTAATTTTTTTATTTTTTCAGTGTTCTAAGATTCATTATTTATGCAGCACACCCAGTGCTCTATGCAATACATTCTCCACAGAGCATACAAGCAGCTTTGTCCTTCTTTTACCATTCTGATCCCAACCGCTGCCACCATCTTCCCACTCACCTCATTACACTGGTTTTTCCATTATGATTATCTGGTGACCATAGAGCTTCCTTTGTACCTTTGTGGTACTGTCTAAATAGGGGGAAAGAAGTTCCCCACCTGGGTTATCAAGTATTTCTTGATGGAAGAGAGTGTGATATTACCAATGCCCCCCAACCTCCCAGTGTCTCTGAGAAAAAGAGTGAGTCCTAGGTCTTTAGGGACAAAACGGCTGCCTGGCCTAAGCCACATGGTATAACAAGGCCTCTTTTTTCTGGTTATGCTGGTCCATCTGGAATTTGAGGGTCAGGGAAGAAAGAACCTGCAGGTACAAAGAGGTTTCCTGGATAGGGAAGCTTGCTGTACCTGGGTTTATCTTGCTAGTTATGCCACCATTCCTCTGTCTCTCCTGGTAAAAAAAGGATAGTCCCAATCTTGGTGTGGAAGAAGTAGCCCCTTGTTTCTGGCAGAGCTCTCAATGAATCCTTCTTCTCAAGGGTATCAAGCTCACCTAATATTGTGAATGGGACTTCTGTTTGATTTAGGGGAAGAAAGTTTTCCTGGGCTATCTTCTGTGCTACATCAGGAATCAGGAAATAACAGGACTATGACCTTCTTCTGTTGGGTGAGAAGATACAAAACCTCCTGCCACTATGTTTTTCTTCCAGACCTAGGATCCAAAACTAGCTCCTCTTCTTACCACTGAGCAGAGTTATCCTCTGGTTGTCTCTTATACTATTTTTAGGGTTTGTAGTTGTACTTAGCAGAGAACCAAAATAATGGGTCTATGACATCTTATTTCAACCAAAAGTGAACCCATGTTATTTTAGCATATCAATGCCAGGATTTTTGTTAGTATAATATCATTATTTCAGATAGGATTCAGTCATGTCCTTCCATTTCTCACTCCTCTCTTCAATCCATATTCCTGCCATCCACATTCCTCCCATCCCCAATGCCTTCACCACAAATTTCCCAGCTCTTTTATTTCATTGAGCTCATGCAACTCTCCTGTCCCCTTCCATCCTCTCACCTCCTACCTAATAATAAGTATACCAATCATCATCATTATCATCAAGATTAAAAATGAAGCTTGTGGGAGGTACCTAGAAAAGCAGGCAGATACAGTCACCAAGGCTGGGGAAGGCATGGACTAAGGGCCAAGATGACCCATAATGTCAACCAAGAAAGAGAAATCAAAACTACAGAGGAATAAAGAGGAGGATGCTGAGCACCAATATGGCTAAAATTTAATGTTAGAAATATGCATGCTTGTGTAACATTTGTGCTTTTAAACATTTACATTTTAAAAGTGTTTTGAAATAGTTATAAATTCCTAGTTTGAAATATATTAAATATTTAGTTTCATTTATTAAATTTGTGAGTTCTAAACAATTTAAAACAAAATACTAGTTTTAGCATTACTATTTTAGTAATATGTGGAATAAATAATAAAATGCAGGTAGGGGGGTGCCTGTGTGGCTCAGTTGGTTAGGCGACTGCCTTCGGCTCAGGTCATGATCCTGGAGACCCGGGATCGAGCCCCACATCGGGCTCCCTGCTAGGCGGGAAGCCTGCTTCTCCTTCTCTCACTCCCCCTGCTTGTGTTCCCTCTCTCACTGTGTTTCTCTCTGTCAAATAAATAAATAAAATCTTTTTTAAAAATGCAGGTAGAGATACCTTCTTCAGTATTAAAATTGCTGATCACACACCACACTGCTCTTTGAACATGTCAACATTTGAGCCCCTTAATCTTCATTCATCGCCAATCTTTAAATGAAGTAAATTCTTCCACTTCACATTGAGCAAGACAAGAATAGCCTATGATAATTTAGAGATTACAGAAATCTGGATAATACAGAAAACACCATCGCATATCAAAGATTGGCATACTCCTAGGATGCTGTTCAGTGTGGGAGTCAACAAGTCATCCTTGCACACTGTAAATGTATTACTGTGTAATGCTACACATTCACACCAAAACTAAAAATACAATTTAATGAAAACCCAGGGGCTTTGGGAATGTTGAGTAGGTAAGCAATAGGTATCATAAAATGCCATGTTGCACAATGGAAAACAGCTAAGACTATTTTATAGAACAAAGATATTATACCATTTCCAAGTTCACTTGCTAAAAATACAGATACTATAATTCAGTAAGTTGATTTTATAACTATGGCCCTGTGACTTTTTCCCATGAAATACTCATTAAATCTACCATTCTATTTTTGTATTTGATACTAATTACTTCAGAAAAGATAAAAGGTGAATGCTGAAACTCTTCTACAGTTTCCATTTACCACATCTGGTGACAATGACTAATTCATAGAGACAATAACAAAAAAGTAATTCCCTTAACACATACATACACATTTTTTTTTACTCCTCATTGCTCATTCCAGCTATACTTCTGTTTCCAAAGAAAACAAATGTAGGAGAGAAATAGCTGCTCTTAGCATACTCCTTCATGGATCATGAAAATCTCATCCTCTTTTTTTTGTTTTTTTTTTTTCCAAGAATTGTCTTTAGAATCTACCTGGATATAATACTGTATCTCTAGAATATTAACACCCACACCTTTGCTCATGATGTTATCTGATGTAGAAGAGATGCTTCATCTTTTCCACTTCCTCAAAGTCTTATCCACCAAGAATAGTCTTGTCTCTAACTCCTTGAGAATGACTATCATAAAATCAAAGAATCTCTAAAAGGGACCGGATACTGTTTTAACCTGCCTTCTACATTTAAGTTCATCAATTTATCCATTCAACAAGCAATTATTCATTAAGTTAAGACTTACTTCATTGTAAGGCACTGCTTGAGACATAAAGATATAACTGTGAAGAGACATACATGTTCCACATCCCCAAAGAACATACCTTCTCACCTTCTCTAGAGCTGAAATCTATCTGCTACTTAGGATTATATTATTTTAGCCCTTAAATAGTTCATGATTGTAACTTTGTCCCTGCTCTCTCTTTAGTCTGAATGTCTCCAACCCTACTGTACCATTGCATTTTATTTTTAGTATCTGTCTACATGTCTGCCTCTCCAACTAAACTGTGAGCTTGTAAGAGCCAAGTTTCACATATCACTTCTATTCATCTAGCACAGGCTTTTACAAATTCAACATTATTGACTGGATAATTCTTTTTTCTGGGTAGCTGTTCTGTTCATTGAGGGATGTATAGCAGCATCCCCAGCTCCTACTCGTTAAATGCCAATAAGAACCCACTTCCAACTGTGGCAACTGAAAAGGTTTCCAGACTTAGCCAAATTTTTCTGGGGACAAAATCACACCCGGTGACCACTGCTCTAGCACTGTAATTGGCAATGGACTACACACTGATATACAATTTATTTTTATAGAGTAATTTACCATTTGTAAAGATCTTTAAATACATGTGTCAGTGATATTCATATTTTTTGAATTATGTCTTTGTGCTCATTCTGTATTTAAGATTCAAACTTGGATAGTTTGCATCCCGAGTCAGCACTTTGAACCTAGCTGTATAATCTGAGCAAAGTTATTCAATATCCCTGAATTTCAGTTTCCTTATCTATGAGGTGGAAGAAAATAGACACACCTATTTCAGAGTGTTGTAGTCATGACTACATGAGACAAACCTAGCACATAAGGGCTACAAGAAATTGGTTCACATTATTATTCCAATAAACATAGATTTAGGTGGGTGTGGCCAGGATAAGTGTCCCATTAAGTCCTCAGGAGAAAAAATGAGTTATTAGGAAAGACCATATCTTTTTTTGGAGTCTCAAAAGATGTTGTAACTTAGTTTTGATATCACATTACAGTTATCTTTCGCACCACGTGAAAACATCTTGTCGGTGACAGTGGAAAAGTAGAACCACATCCAAAGATAAACATAGACAAGTAGAGAGATGAGAGAGAGAGAGACACAGAGAATGAGAAAGACAAAGAGAAAATTATTGACATTAAATGAACCTCTGGTTCTAGCTATGCATACAACTAGTTATGCCCTTTGACTCCCTAGTACTGGAACTAATACATTCCCTTTTATGCTTAGGCTAAGTAAAGATGAGTTTCTATCATCTGAAAGAAGTTTGACTAATAAAGATATTCAGGATGACTATTTACACTCACCCAAAGAAAACTGTTTTCTTACAATCACGAAACCATGACAGAGATCATAATTGTTTAATCTAGTTCAAAATCAACAAAATTTTATTGATGGATAATAATATACCTTGGTTTGCCCTAGATAGTTTGTTTAATTCTGTTTTTCTGTAGTTTATAATGGACAAAGGCATTCCAGTTTGAATGGCCTCACTATTTAAATAGCACTTACTACTACAAAACAATTTTGTAGGTCTGATGGTGTACTGAGAAAATGAGGTCTTCTCTAACCTTTCATGTAACTTTCTAGAAGGAAAACAGATAGGCTTCAAAGATAACATATTAAACAGAGTTCTTTGGAGCCAGATCAAAGGATTCCAGAAAAGGAATTTCAATACATGACTGATGCTAGTTTTGTCTCCCCATGTAAATATTTGTGTAAATTGTGCATGCACACTCATCCACACACACATGCCCCTCTAAACTTTAATACTCACCTGATCAAAAGGAAGAACAGACAGAAATACACAAATAGTAATATGAATCCATGAAAATTATGACCAAAAAGAATAGTCATCTCGAGCTGTAAGGAAGTTTCATCCTATCATTGGCATCTCAAATGTAGTCTTTGAATTGTGGCCACCATTCTCACGTACTGTTTGCATGCTAGAAATTTTAATTTCGACCAGAAAGGAACTGAGTTGAAGATTAAAATCAGAGAGTCACCTACAAATAGCAGAGAAACTTAATCTTAATACCATAAAACCATTTAGCCAGAAGGTAAATTTCTGACCAGCAGGTCCTCTGAAAACATACAAATATGTTTTCTACTCAAATTATGATTCCCTTGCTTTCGAATATTCTAGCTTTTGCCACACCTCTATGGTATTCCCTAGTAATTTCATATTTCCTCTACTTACTACTGTTTTAAGTCTGCAATCCTACAGCTTTATAATTTATCATTTCTCAGTTTGCAAGAAAAGAAAATCTTCTTAGGCAAATACCTCAAGTAAGACACAGATTAACAAACTAAGCTACTGATCAAATTTATATACTTATTTATATATTTGTTTAATGTAGGAATGAGCACATTTGAACATGGAAAGAAAATCTGTTCTCAAAATTGAATATGTCTATTGTCCTGGCCCACCAAGTCCAGGGGAACAAAATGTGATGCCATAATAAACATGAAAATTTTTATACAACTTGAGAGTTGAAAGTGTTCTTTATATCCAAAACTTGATTTATTCCTCTCAAAGTGTTGGGATTTTTTCAGATGAGGAAACGTAGGCTCAAAAAAGTTAAAGAACTAAAAAGCTAAGTTATAAGCTAGAAATTGGTAGAGTTGGGACTCAGATCCAAGTCAAATGACCCTACATTCCACGCTATTAACATCACACTTATTGACACTGTGAGCCTTAATCTTGATAGAGCAGATAGAGTCTTCCCCAGGGTGAGTTTCAGAGATCAATATGGATAACAATGGGGAAAAGAAGTTTGAAGTGGTAACACATCAACCATCACCATTCACCTGTGTAACTAGGAGAAATCATGGTCTGATCCTTAACCATTCCCTGTCCTACCTACACTCTGTCCCTCAGATCAGTTATCAGATACAAATACATTCTTCCTACCCATACGGTCTCTCTATATAAAACCCATATATATATAAAATGACTGAAGTCACATTTATAAGTCCTCATCTCATTCAAAGGCATTCAAGAACTGATTTTATAGAATTTTATAGAAGAATTGATACCTCTTCAGTGCTTAGCAGGTAATTTTTTTTTCAGCCATTAGAAGACACAGATACTTTAATTCTAGATTTCTGACACTATGCCCACTCTACTCTGTACCATTTCTCTTTCTCAGGGGGAGGTGCTACACACACCACACACTACATGGCCTATGGGCACTTACTTCTTTATTGGTGTATGAGTCTGTACAAGGTCAGGACTTGTCCTCATGAAGCCTAATTTATTAATAGTTAAGAAATCCCTCCAAAGAACTGGTCCAAAAAAGTGATGAGTCAGGAAAATAATGATGATATTGTACAGAAATATTACTTTGATAAACAATTAGATTCAACACAAATAAATGAGCATGAAAATAAAAAGTGAGACATGGGGGCAGCTGGGTGGCTCAGTCAGTTAAGCATCCAACTCTTGGTTTCAGCTCAGGTCATGATTTCAGTGTCTTGAGATCAAGCCCCAAGATAGGAACTGGGCATGGGGATTCTCTCTCCCTCTTCCACTGCCCCTCACCCAATCCTACACAGACAGGCACTCTCTTAAAAAAAAAAAAAGACATGCATGCCTTCATATTTTTGTCTCCATCTTCAGGGATAAAATCCAGGCCAGTAAGTAAGCAAAGAGAGAGAGCATGGGTAGAAGAGGCAGCCACCATATCAGTAGGTAATCAGTCAGCTAAAATTTTAATTCATTCATTAAAGGCTAGTTGTAGACTATTATGTCCTATAATGTCATTCCGTGATACCTCCAGATACAAGGAGAATTTACATTTCTCCCAGTTCTTAGATGAGGACTCATCAGAAATATCAGGACAAAAAAAAGGTCCTGGAGAAAGGTTTCCTTGGGACAGAATTTCAGTGCAAGCGTGATCAGTAGCTGTTGGCAGAAAGAAACAAAGCCAACTTCGTTCCCACTTCCCCAGACCTCTCTTTTCCAAAAAAGCAAAAGTCTTACACTGCTGGGAGTAGAAAAATAAACTTTGTCACAGCCAAGGCACAGCAGAGAACCATGCAAATGGGGGATGGATGAACGAAGACTCTATCCCTAGGGGAGAACTGGAAACCACACTGGGTCAAAAATCCAAGAAGTGGTTGCTATGATTGAAGATGAGGCAGGAAACTACCAGCTAAGACCAACTACGGATCCAAGTCAGAGTTGGGTTCTCAGGAGGAGAAAGGAGGGAAAGCCAAGAAAGCATCAGATGCAAAAGGTCATTTAAACCTGAGGCTGGGCCAGAAAAACAGAACACCCTCTCACCCCCCTTCTCCACTGATGCTAAAACTGAGGAAGAACAACAGCAGCCTTATGCCAGATGGGCAAGAACCTGGAGATGCCATCTATGCCACCGTGCGTAGGAACTGCTAAAAGCTGAGGGTGGGTATGCGAAATATAAACCCATGAGTACCCACTTATAGAAACCAATGGTTGAATAAACAAATAATAAACAGGGGAGAAGAGACAAATCTCTGTGAAGAACTCTAAATCACTTATAGATATCCTACCCTCAAAGGGGTGAAACATAACTCTCCACATCTTAAGTGTGGGGTACATATGATGACTTCTTTAAAAAGAGTACAGTACAGAAATGGGAAAAATAAGAGAAAATTTTTAGTGTTGAAATGTGAAAAACACAACATCAGCCATGACAAGGTCAGTATCAAGAGTGGTAAGTCATACTAATAGCATGTGCTCTTACAGTAATATGATGAAAATGGCAATTTACCTCTGTGCTGTTCCTCCAAAAAGCCCACAGCCCCAGTCTAACCATGAGGAGAAAAAAAAAAATCAGAGAAATCTCAGTTGTGGGACATTCTACAGAGTAACTGGCCAGTACTTCCCACAACCATCCAGGTCTTCAAAATTACAATAAGTCTGAGAAGCTGTCACAAACAAGATGAGATGAGCCTAAAGAGACATCTCAACCAAATACAAGGTGGTATTCTGGATGGGATTCTAGAAAGGAGATATTAAGTAAAAACTGAGAAAATTTGTCCATAATAATGATGTAATTAATATTAGTCCATTAATTTTAATAAATTTACCATGGAGATACAATATTTATAATTTCATATTTTATATGAAACATATGCAAATAATTATAATAAGTTATCAATTCTATACCCAAGCATACCATACTAGTGTAAGATTTTAATAATAAAGGAAAGTAATTATAGAGTGTATGGGAACTTTCTGTACTATATTCATATTTTGTCTATCTAAAATTATTCCCAAATTAATATTTTATTAAAAGGTCAAAATAAAGGACATCTCAGAATAACAAATGAACAGATATTTTTTATCATCAGCAAACATGTAAGCTAAGAAATTGCAAAGGATGTTATATGTTAGCTGCCCTCTCTAACAGAAAGATGTCAGTGAAGTGCATTTTACCTAAAACTAGGGATGAGACTGAAAACCTGTAGTAGGTATCACCCAATCCAACAGATATCACAACCAATCAGAAGGGATGGTACCATGAAAAACTTCACCAAACTTTGCCAAGTCAGACTGGATGATTACCAGCTCCACTTGAAACTACAAGTTATTTTGATTTCCAGTGTTAGCCTGGTCATCTATCCATAATTACTTTCAACAGAATTGTTTCTTATTTTTTTTTGTTTCTGTGATAAGCAAGCAAAGAACCTATCTCCAGAAAAAGGCTCAATTTTGTGTTTGGCAATAAACGAACTGAGGTTTCATATCATGTTGTACAAATATTTGTGATTTCTCTTCTAAATGGAAGCTAAGGGTATCATGTGAACCTATTTCTAAATTTTACTGCTAGTCTTCTCTTAAAGTTTCTCCTCCTTCATCTTCTTGCCCTCCTCCTCTTCTCCTTTTTCTCCTCCTTTTTTCCTTTTTTCCTCCTTTTTTCTTAAACTTCGTAAGTCATTAACACTCTGACTCATATGGTAGGTTTATAACCACCAATTATTTAGTCTAATTTTTGCTTGATTTTTTTCTTGATTTTAATTCATTTTGTCTGATTAAAAAACCACTAAAGAACAAGATGCAAAGTGCCAAACTACCAGATTAAACATGCAAATACATATAAGAGGTCTTAAGAAAATTTCTGGTAGGTAGACAGATTAGGTAAACAACTAGAATGTCTGCCATCAGAGCTAGACACTGAAATAAATTTACTTATAGAAGAGAGTTGGCAGCATGGTTGGCAAAACACATGCCTTAATGAGAAGTCAGGAGATCTAGGTGGAGGAAAAGTCAATAATGAGTACAGAGGGATTTTCTGAACATACATAGAAAGCTCTTTTCTAAGATGCTTCCCTGAATGGATGGACCATAATCCAAGAGCTAAACTTCAGCCTGGCCAAAGCCCAGAGTTGCCTGATATGGGAAAGTCGACTCATGCCAATCAAATGTAAGAGCCTGAGGCACAAGGACCACATCAGTTTTCGAGTTTCCAGTGAGGAGTATCTTGTTCTAATTCCTAGAAATCTTAGTCCCCCATCTCGGTTCCCTTCTTTTCAATTTGTTGCTATGTTACAGACTGAAACTTTTATTTCCAATGCTAAGTACCCGAAAACCCGGTAATTGCAATTCTAAATGCCTGGGATGGCATACCTAACCTGTCCCAGTAATCATGAAAATCGCTGTGACCCAATCTAAGGAGACACTGGAGATGTGACAAAAATAGAAAGCAGTAATGTGTTGTTTCCATTTAAAATACACATACATTTTCTTTGCCTTCATTCACCTTGATTTCTTACCTTCTACAGGATCTGAGATGCTTAGTAATGCTCAAAATACCTAACTTTGTCTGCTGCCTAAGGACTTACCAGTAGCTGATTTCATCACCATCCCACGTACTCATTAATGAGCAACTGGAGGTATACCTCTGTTTACATAAATGGTCACCCAATATGTAAACACCTGGTCATTTTAAAAGGCTTTCAGAAACTCGGGGTGCCTGGGTGGATCAGAGTTGTTAAGCTTCTGCCTTCGGCTCAGGTCATGATCTCAGGGTCCTGGGATCAAGCCCCACGTTGGGCTCTCTGTTCAGCAGAGAGCCTGCTTCCCCCTCTTTCTCTGCCTGCCTCTCTGCCTATTGGTGATCTCTCGGTCAAATACATAAATAAAATCTTTTAAAAAAAAGACTTTCAGAAACTCTAATTCTGGATTAAACAAAGCATCTGTTGACCTCATGAAGGTCAAAGATGATAAATTTTCATGCCACTTTATCATCAGAACATGAACCTACAACCTGTCCTTCTGGAGATTATATAATCAATCAAATGACAAAAATACATCAAATAAGGCCAATTTAGGCTAGATCCTGGCCTCTGAAGCAACTAAAATGTGGGCCCTATTTCTGCTGATTTAAAGAGTATTCCTGCAAAGATAAGGATCACTTTGGTTCAATAATCCATGTCTTCTTGTGTAAGAGTTTGGTATAGTCACATTTGCTGTTGGCAACACCACAAATGGAAAATGGGAACTAATGTTGGTCTAGACCCCTCAGCAGTAGAGCCAAAGATGAAGAAATTAAGGAATATGAATTCAGAACAAAAGGAAGGACATTTTTTAGGGCAATTTCATTAAAGCCACAATAAGAACTCATGGACTATACCTGAGCTGCAGTTTAAAGTTGATTTTTGCCACTAGAAGGGGCTTAAAACACACAGCCAAGATGGAGTTCTGGCATTTCTATACTAGCTCTACCAATACTGTTCTCTTCTTCTTAAAATCTTTTTCCATTCATATGTAATTGATTATATTTCCACTTACTACATTACATTTATTGTTCTGTCCTATCTCCTGAGAAATGCAGGCCACCTTAATTGTATTTTTGTTAACTTCCTAGTCACTTGTATATCATCTTTTGGTCTGCTCCCTCAAATGGATAAATCCATACACTGTGCCTATATTCCCTTAGGATGATTCTGAAAAGGCTGGTGTTCCTCGTAATTGATCTCAGGAATAACCATATATAGTATTTTCAACTTAAACTAATTATCTGTATGACTGTGTACAAATAATTTAATATTTCACTTTGGTTTCCTCATCAGTATGGCAAGAAGACCAAATGATCTAGAAGTTTTTCCAGTCCTGTCATTCTGTGGTTATACAATAGTCTTTCTTTGCCCATCATGAGCACTACACAATAAAGAGATGGGGTAGGTAAACATGATATAATGTCTCTATATTTATTATTAAGAGGTAACAATTCTACAGTTGCATTAAAAAACAAGGCAAATATTAAAATATTCATAACCAAAAGAAGTGAATTCTTTCCACAAACTTATAAAATTGCTGCCTTACCACAAATCCAATGTAATGCAAGACACAATAACATCAAAGATATATTACTCCATATGTTCCCTTTAAATACTGCTGTTAAAACTGTTTATATCCTTGAACATAATTTTTATTTCTCTAGGAGCCACTGTTTCCCTGTGGGAACACATCTCTGAAATTTTGTCAATAGAAAAGAAAGGTTCAATTTACAGAAATTTGATTTACAAACAACTCTTGAGCTCTTGTAGTGCTCTTGGATGTCCCCTGGTGGCTAACTAGAGTCAATGCAGCTTTCATAAGGTAGTTAATACTTGTACCACCAGCTGGTCTTTTCTCTCTCCTTTGCACCAAAACTGCAGCCTGTATTAGGATCTAATATCACACACTGCATCTGAAGATAAATCAGATACCATATGCCTCCATTTATCCATTCTATATAAGAGGATTAATGGCAAAAGTCACAAGAACTTTGCCCAAGATTGTAGAACCAGTCATAGACCAGGATGGGACAGGGCTCCAAATGATGTGACCACCAGAAGTCCCACAAAGCTTTTTATGAGTTCCTATCTCTCAGCATACCAAGAAGCCTATGCTTTTTTCCCTTCTTCTATTGTGAATATATGCAAAACAGTAGAATTGTAATTGCAAGAATTGTATACCCTCATTGAGCTCTTTTGGTTTAAATGAAGAGTGCTATGATTCTTATTGTTTATTATCCAGAACTAAAACTCCTTTATGTGTTTTGAAAAAAGTAAATGAAACAGCTGAATTAGGATGCATAAGTCCATTTAATTATTGTTTACAAGTCTCAGTGAAGGAGTATGCCAAGAGTTTCCTTTGCCACACAGCCTGTATTTCTTGATTAAGAGCCACATCCTCAGCACTGCCGGGGAGTTTGAACAGTCCTGCCATATTTTAAGCAAGTCAATCCATCAAACTAAAACTAAATGAAAAAGCGTTGAACACCAGAATTTCCCCAAATATGCAAGGAAGGATGATACTTAAGTTATGTGAAATAATTATCTTAATACTAGCCATCTCGTGGGAGATGGTTCAAATCCTGGGGCTGCTTAGTTTTGAGTCAGGATTATATGCTCCCAGATTATATAATATACAGTCAAGTGATCCCCAGAAGACAACTAAGAACACAAACACCATGGAACACAAAAGTAGTAAAGCCTGGGGAACGAAGGTGTTGGGATCCCAAGAGATTTTTCTAAGTCTTACCTGCCTTAGATCCATAATCTTTTTACCTTTGGATCCAAAATCTAAATCTCAGCACATATTATTCCTTTCAGATCATTAAATGTCAAAGATATTAGTTCTCCTCATTCATTCCAATTAAATGACTAACACTCTTGAACATCTCCAAGAATTTTGATTTTGCCAGCAATAAAATTACCCAGGGATCAAAGTAACAAGCAAAGGCGATTTACAGAGTCTGAAAAATTGATCAGGCAATTGAGAAATCTTAATGGACACATCACCAAAGAAGATATACAACAGTAAGTGAGCATATGAAAATATGCTCAATATTGTTTGTCATTAGGAAACTGGGAGTTGAACAATGGGGAGTCATCACTGCACATCTATTAGAATATCATTTTTTTTAATGGACAAAACCATTATTGACAAGGATGTGGAGCAACAGAACTCTGATTCACTTGCATTGCTGGTAGGAATGCAAAATGGTACAGCCACTTTGGAGAACACTTTGTCAGTTTCTTATGAAGCTAAACATAGTTTTACCATATAATTCGGTGATCACACACTTAGGTATTTACTCAACTGATTAGAAAAATTATCTCCACATAAAAACTTGCCTATGAATCTTCAAAGTTTCAATATCCATAACTGTTAACAACTGAAAGTAACCAAAATGCATTTTAATAGGTGAATGAATAAACTATGGTGTATCCATGTAACAGAGTATTAGTCAACAATAAAAATAGATGAGCTATTGAAGCATGGAAAGACATGTGGATCTTAAGGCATTTTGAAAAGTGAAAAAAGCTACTTTAAAAATGCTATGTAGTATATGATTACAATTATATGAAATTCTGGAGAGGGCAAAACCTAGCAACGATAAAAAAGACACTGGTTGCCAGAGGTCTGGAATGTGGGGAGGTAAGTTGAATTAAGTGAAGCACAGGAGATTTAAGGTAGTCAAACTATTCTATATGATACCATAATGGTGAGTTCATGACACTATTCACTTGTCAAGACCGTGGAATTATAGAGTAAAAACCACACAGCACAGACTATAGTGATCCTCAATGTACATAAAATTTTTTTAAATCATTTAAGAGATTGGAGATTCCAGGATGGAGTCCAGAATATAACAAAAAATCTAACTGCATTACAAATGTACAAAACAAGCTAGGGGTAGAGGGAAAACTGCTCACCTAAAGAATTTTAGAAATGAGTAAAGTCTAGAAGACTAAAGGCAGAATAAACTATACATAAGCCCTGCACTCCCACTGATAAAATTTTTTTCCCATGAGTACAAGTTAACAATTCTAATACTCCTATACATGTAAACTAGAATTAAATTATTGAGTTGAAAGAATGGCACATGGGAGAGGCAGGTTTCCCACTACTGCAGTGGGAGTTTGTAGATAAATGTGGAGATAAGGCCAGAATGATCCATGTAGTAATGAATTAGCATCAGAGACATTAACACAAACTTCTTTTTAGTCTAACATAGATATAGTTACATATAAAAATATTTGTAGATATATGTATAAATACAGGTTGGCATACAACACACGTAAGTCCTTCCTCCGAGAGCTGAGAAGGGCTGAGTGCAACAATACCCAGAGTCAGGTGCATTCCCAGCATGCAGGTCCTGGCTTCTCATAACATTCTCTAATGAAGGGAACCGCAGCTCACTGGCTCACTGTAAGACTGGGGTAGAAGATAAGTTGAGCTTGGAGCTCAACTTTTTTTTCTAGTGGAAAAAAAAGTAAGATGTGCCTAATAAAACACCCACACTGATGCTGGAAAATCAAAGCTATCCAGAAACCAAGTGACAGAGCTCAGAGTAGAGCAATTTGACTCACAGAATTATGTGGCATTAGATTATAACCTGAGGTAGGAAATAAATATTCACGGGTCTATACTGATTGAAATCAATGTCTGGATACATAAATAGTTAATGGGGGAGAAGAAAAAATCTCTACATAGAATTCTAAATCATTGATATACTCTCCTTTCTAAAGGGTGAGGCATAATGCCCCATGTCATAAGTATGAGGTGCACACAGTGACTACTTTAAAAAGAGTACAGTATGGAAATAGGGAAAATAGGAGCAACTTTTTAGGGTTGGAATCTGACAAACCACTACATCAGCCATAATCAAGGTCAGTAACAAGTGATAAATATTTCTAGATTAATAGATAGGATATGAAGAAAGTAGCACTTTACCCCTGTGGTCTTCCTCCCCCAAAACCAAAAACCTCAGTCACATCATGAGAAAAGCACCAGAAAAATCCCAATGGAGGGATATTCTTCAAAATACTGGACAAGTATATGCCTCAATATTGTCAAGGTCTTCAAAGATAAGAAAAGACTGAGAAACTGTCACAGCCAAGAGAAGTCAAAGGAGACGTGACAACTAAATGTCAGGTGGTATACCTGATGGGATTCTGGAACATAAAATGGACATTAGGCAAAGACGAAGGGAATCTGCATAAATTATGGGCTTATTAATTATGAATTATAATGTATAAAATTCAGTCCATTAATTATAACCTAATATCCTATGACAAATGACTTTATTGACCAGGTGAATTGCCCTCTTTTATGCTTTCCTTACACCTATATTTACTCTGGAAGCACAAAACACATTTAGTGTTCATCATCTGGCCAATGACCTGCCTCTTCCATTAGACTCTAACTTCCATGAGGGCAGAAACCATGGCTACCTTGTTCATCATTACAACCACAAGGCCTGATGTATGGGCACTGAGTAAATACTATATGGACAATTATGGAAGGGGAAGATTTACTAGCTCCTCCATCAAACTATTAGCTACTGTGAACATGTACAGTTGCCTTTTTATTTTTTTTCCCCAGCAGCTATCACAGTGTCTGGAATATATTAGCTGAAAATAATACAGCTGAGTTTGAAATCGATGAGATGACATCAAGGAGAAGTCAGAGAGGAATACCTTCTCCCTAAAGATGGCTTTTTAGAGCTTTCTCCAATTCATTTTACTCAATAATCACATGCTCAGGTTACCCTGTGTGACGTACAATTTCACATGAATGTGAATTATCTATTTAAAAACAAGGAGTCTATTGAGGTGCTGAGCAGACCTAAAAATCCTTCAGGATGACTATTTGTGCTATTTCTGTAATTGTATCAAAGACATAATCCATGTAGCCCAGCTCAGCGTAATATCAAGGTTTCAAAAATGTTTCAACAACCAGAGCATAATTTCAAAATAACTTCGAGGTCTTTACCCCATTTCTCAAATACCATAAAAAATACTTTTTAGCACTGTTTCTTTTCATTACTTTCCCTCACACATCATTACCAGCCCTGTGCTTTTCTCTCCAAGATGTTATTTAAAAAAAAAAAAAAAATCCCTTCTCTCAGTTAAAATGATGAACTATTGGTCTTCTTTTCCTTTTTTCTTTTTTAAGAATGAGAGAGCACACTTGAGCAGGGTGGGCGGGTGTGTGTGTGTATATGTGTGTGTGTGTGTGTGTGTGTGTGTGTGTGTGTGTGTGTGTGTGGCGCAGACTGGGGCAAAGGGAATGGGAGAGAGAATCCCCCAAGCAGACTCCTCATTGAGTATGGAGTCTGACACAGGGTTCAATCTCACAACCCTAAGATCATGACCTGAGCCAAAATCAATAGTCAGATGCTTAACCAAGAGGCACCCCAACTTTAGTTTTTTTGCTTTCTCCCTACTTTATTAAAATGATGGCCAAGTCATCATCTCCCCAGGCCAAAGCGTCACCCAATTCCTGTTACCACAATTTAGTTATGGAAAGTATACTTAATCGGACTATTTATTTTTCTGCTTTAATAAATTTTGGAAAATAATGAATCATTACCATATAAGTGTCTCCAGTTATCTTTCTCCTTTCCCTTTCCCATTAAAGAAGGTAAGGTCTTTCTCATTTGTTTGGTGTCCTCTCCTGCCCTTCATATTACTCCTGTAGTTATGCAAATATGGTCCTGGGAGCTATACCTTCAGGCCTAGCCTTACATCTAATCCTGTGGGCCTTCCTGTGAGGCTGTAAATATCTGATTCCCTGAATTTCAGATAAACCAAGAATAGTTTATATTTTCTAAAACTAAAGCTGACTTACTCAATCCTAGCCAGACACACACACACACACACACACACACACACACACACACACACACAATGCCAGCATCATAAAGCTAGACTGAAGAAACAAAAGGAAAATCTACATGCACAAGGGCAGGCCCAGTAAAAAACTACCCTATTCCTATCAGTGAATGAGGATAGGAGAATTAATTTTTAAGTGTCCCTGGTACTAGGAGGTTTATTTCATGCTGTTTACTAGCAACCTGCATATACTAATAGAATTGTCTGTGCTCATGAACACTGAACCAGCTAGTATAGCCACAGCTGAACATTAGTAGATTTAATCAATTAAATTAGAAGTACAAATGAGTACTTGGGTCTTTTCAAAGTATCCAGTGCTACCCAGTGAACTCCTATTAAAATAAACTACTCAACACAAAAATTCAAAAGTCTCCCAAAGGAACAAAACTGAACCTAATTATATCAACATAAAAATGCTTTCATGCCCTCCTAACCCCCTCCCCATAGAGCTAACACTTTTGAAATCAAAACACAAAGTATCCTACTTTTTGCCAACTTTTAAGTTTAAAGTCTTTTAAAATCTTATTTCAAATATAGTTACGTTTCCAGTAAACAACAACAACAAATTCCCAGTTTAAAACTCTGAGAAGAAAAGAAGCCCAACAGACACACACCAGAGAAACTGAATGCTGTATTGGGGAAAAAAATAGTAGCACATAAAATATTAAAGTTTTTCTTTCCTATAAGTGAGAAAGCTCCATTGATTTTCTTAAGTCAAAACCATCAGATTAATTAAAGGTTTAATGATGTAATCTAGCTCTTTTTAGATGGACTCACTTCTTTCTTTAAGCCTTTTGTTTTTTACATTATAAATGTAAAACCTGCTTTGGCAAGTCTGGGAAGAACTTCGTTATTGATCTTCCAAAACCTATTACTTCAGAGTTGGCCTTTCAGATCCATGGTAGAATATGTAATGTCTACCTGGGAGTTGCTGAAAGCCTCATCCACCATTTGAAATTAAAATCAAGGCACTATACAAGTGTACTGGGAAAGAAGTTGTGAAAGAGAAATGGGAAAAAAAATAAATAAATGGCCTTTGAACATTCTTTCATGTCCTACTATGCAAAGTGGAAATTACCCATCTTTGCTCCCATCTGGGACAAGGCTCATTCTTTCTTATCTTGGAGAAAGGAAGAATAACAGGAGAAGAGTTGAATGTTGCTTCTCCGACATTGGTCCCGACATTGTGAGCTCCTCAGTCGGAGGAAAGAAAGAGACCTTGACCTAGACATTAGCATACAGGAGGATTATGGAAGAGTGCTCTTGAGAACAGCTGAAAAAGAAATGGAGGGAAAGCAAAACTGGGCAAAGGGGAAGAGGGCTGCAATGCAGTCTCAACCAAAGCCTCAGCCAACCTTATGAGAAACTCAGTCACTGGGTGGCCCTTCATGGTTAGACCCTCAATCCAGTCATTATATATGGGCTATCATAGGAAAGGGATGTGAGCTTGGGTGAGAAAGCTCTGTAGCTCAGCTGATTCTTACAAAGCATTGACTGTTGAAGACTGTCAGCTAGAACATTCAGTATAAGCTAGGAGTTAAGCTCTTCAGTCTTGAAGTGGGAAATCACAGCACACATTGTGTTATTTTGCTTATTGCTCATATCCCAAATTACCTAATAATAGGTGTACAATATTAAGTGTCCAGTGAAAATTTGTTCAAATGAATTCTTCTGTATATAGAGAACATAACCAGAGATAGTCCTTGGTATACTACAGCTTCAGACGTACCTATTCCTTACAACTTGCATTTTCTCACGTACTTCAGTGCAAGGGTTGTGAATGATCTGGAGTAATGCAATTTCAAGAGCTGAGAGGCAGCAGAGTGCTCCAAGATTTTCAGTTATTACAAAGAGACACAGATCTTATGTTGATGGCACTCCCCTACCAATTAAGCCTTTTAGAGTAAAGCATGTTCACAAAAGAGAAAACTTGGGTCATCTGTATGGAGAAATTCTCCAAGGGCTGAGTAGTTCTAACCAAGCAGATACGATAACTCTCCCTTTTGCAACCCATTGGGGGGTGGGGGTGGGGGCTCTGCATGCAAAGGGCTTTGCCTGGTTGTGCCCAGTACTGACTTCCCCATGCAAACCCCAGGATGTGTCTGGCTGTGAGCCAGCCCTTGTAAGGAAATGGAGACACTATCAAGAGACCTACCACATAATAAATCTGCCTCCAGATAAAAGGGAAGCATGGTGAGTGCTCTTGTGATTTTTTTATGGGGATTTTAAAATTAAAAGCCTTAAGCATCCACGTGGAATAAAGCCATTGTCTACACATGTTGTACTCATAATATAGGGTTTTTTTCCCTGAAATTAATATAGAAAGATTTGCAGAATCGTGGTTCAATGCTGAGTTATGATATTCCCTGTATGACCCAAAGTCTCCCAGACTGCCCAGAGCTCAAAATGCACAGAGAACATTTAAATATAAAATCATTAAAAATGTGCCTCCCATTGAGATGCAGTTCCTATGTATTAGGATAATTAAGATTTTATTGGGGGCTTGTAAGAGGATATCATGAATTAAATGATCCATTTTCAAGAGAAGTTCTAGGCATAAAAGTGATCTCCCCCCCCAAAATCTTTGTGGGATGTCTTCACAAGGAGATAAGACCCCAACTAGGAAGAAAGCAGGGTGACCTAGACAAGTGACCTCCAATGGGCAAAGCAGAGACAGGATTTGAGGAGGAAGTATGCTAAGCACTGCTCTGCAGACTCAGGAACATACACACATGACAAGACTGCTGCCTATCTCTCCATAACCAAGTTGTTCACCAGACTCACACTCACCTTCCATAGCGTAGTTATCACTGGGAAATAAATGCCCAGCCTAGGATTACAGTTCTTAGCACCACTTGTATCCAGGAATAACCAAGGAATGGAAATGGCATCTGGGTGGAAGTGATATATGTTATTCCAAGCCTGGCCCATAAAAATCTCCCACACAAACCTGCCTCTTATATTCCCCTATTATTATAACAATGGCTATATGATGCACAAAAAATAAAATTTTATTGTGTTAAGCCACTGAGATTTTGTGATTATTTCTTAGAGCAATAACTCAATCCTGACTAATAAATACACCAAAAGAGTAGTGAATCAATGAGGCAGGGATGGTCACTGCCCTGTCCTGCTGAAGTCAAGTAACAGGAGAACAGACTACTCAATCTGCAAATATGGAAATTCTCAGTTTCTTTGTCAAAGAAAGTTTGAGAAGAATGGAAAGAAGAGCAACCAAATTGGAGTGGATGGAAAAAAAGAGGTGGCAAGATTTGCAAAACAACACTTGTGGACAATTCTTTTACTAAGTTTTCCTGTGAAAGGGAGCGGAAAGAAACATGGCCAAAGCTGAGGAAAGGTGAGAGGGTAAAGGTAAAGAAAGAGATAAAGAGATCAAAGGGCGAAAAATGCAGAGATAGAGATTGAGATAGAGATACCAAGCTAAAGACAAAGAGAAAGAGATTCAAACTGAGATAAAAATAAAGAAATAGTTCTATAAACATCGAGACAGAGATGTAGGAAGAGGTGGGGATTCAGAGAAATAGAGACAGAGAGAGAGAGAGAGAGAGAGAGAGAGAGAGGGAGGAGGTGGGACATCCTAGACATACGGGGCATGCTGGTGGAAATAAGCTAATGACTCCTCCAGAAAGGTCAGGAAACCAAAGCGACTATCTGCAAGCTAAAAGGGCAAATCAACACACTTCAGGAATACTGACTTGCCAAACACACAACTACTTCATCACCCAAATATGTAGCATCTCAGATGCTCATGACTTTGCGTCTATTAATAGAGCCCCCTCTCTTCCACCGAAACCATCAAGATTAACTGTTAAAATGACTATTTCTAGATGGTCAGACATCTCTGAATGGAAACTTATAAAACAGTAAGACCACCACGACTGAAGACAGAAAGACTGGTTTTGTTTTGTTTTGTTGTTTTGTTCAGTTTCTTGTTTTTTCCTGGATATGCTGGTTTAGTACGACTCATGATCTTGAACAAATTAGTCACCATGTTTGACTTCACAAAAAAAATGACCAAGTATTACCTTCCTAGAGGCCTCTAACAAGGTCAGATAAAACTTAACTAAAAGCAGGTATAGGGAAAGAATTTGAAAACCTTAGAATGTCCTCATTTATTTATCATTCATTCAGGAAATAAATACTGTGCATTCCAATGTACCAAGCAAGGTACACTGGGGACATGATACTGTGAGACACGGCTTCATGGAGTTTTCAGACTGGTCAGAAAACACACAAAAACCAAACCAATAAATGCATAATTACAATGAGAGGCCAGTTAACAAACAGAAGAGTAACAGAGAGAAGGGGGAGCTATCTAGAGCAGATAGTTAAAGAAAACCTCTTTGCAAAGATAGTATTTAAACTGAGAATGAAAAGTGAAGAATGAATCAAATGATGTCATCAAATACCTACTCAGCTGCCAGGTTTTCCTGCTTGGCTCACAGTTTTCTTCACTGGATCAGCATGGCATCCAAACTGGTCCAATCACTGGGATCATATGTTTCTTAAGTCTTTAACATCCATACATTCCTCCTCCTACTTTTCTTTTCCTGCAGGCAATAAATGAGTTGTCTTAAAGAGTCCTTGCTGTTTGCACCACTCTTGCAACACTATTTAACTTGTTTCTCTTCCCCCCATATCTCCTGTAAACTGGTAGTTAGACCTGGATTGACTGATCTGGGGGGAGTATTTTGACAGTTCTTACTGGTTTTTTGTACTTCCATCAAGAGACATATAGTATTAACTGTCTCTCTTTTGTGTGACATTAAAATCAACGATAATCACTTCCTACATATGTTATTTCATTAAGGTTTGCAAAATAAGGATGCTCTAAACAAGTGGTTTTCCAAGTGTGGTCCTGGCCCAGCAGCCACAGCATCACCTGGCAATTTGTTAAAAATACAGATTCTCCAAGGGCACCTGGGTGGCTCAGTAGGTTAAGTATCAACTCTTAGTTTTTAGCTCAGGTCATGATCTCAGGGTCCTGAGATCAAGCCCTAAGTCAGGCTCCATGCTCAGCAGAGAGTCTACTTGAGGATTTCTCTCCCTCTCCCTCTGCCCCCACCTACCCACTCATACACGCTCTTTCTAAAATAAAGAAACTTTTTTTTAAAAAAATGTAGACCTCTGAATCAAGAATTCTGGCATGGGGGCCAGCATCTGTGTTTTAAAGAACCCACCAAACCATTCTGCATGCTAGTTCTCGAGAGCCATTGCTCTAATTTTCCCTTTTCTTTTTCATTGATTAGGTATATTGCTTATATAAAAACTTTCCCCTCACCAACTCTGTGGTTACTGTGACACAATGCATACAGCTTTCAGAATAATAAGTTGGTTCCCTACCTATCTCCTCTCTCTCTCCCTCTCTCTCTCTCTTTCCCTCCCTATTTATTTAGGTGCTACCTGCAGAAAGGTGAATTAAGATGGGAGCTGCTCAGTTTGTTTTGTATCTATGGAATTCTGTGGCTCCAGCAAAAGCAAAGATGCTCATATTATGGAGAATCTGAGCATAAGCCCTTGCAAACGAAGCACTCAAGAATGTTAGCAGGTTGGACACCCCAGGAAATGAAGTGCTCAACATTTCTCAGCACTTCTGATCTGCCTTTCCTTGGAACATGTGTTACAAGATACATGCCAGGCCTTATTAATCCCATTTCCTTGTCCCTATCCAAAGGAAAGGAGGGCTCTAGTAATGATCGATACACTTACTGTGATGATAAACAAAGACAGATGAGCCTGTGAGGCCTGGCTGGTATTTGTAATTACTGCCTCTGTAGGCATTCAATTACTGCTAATGAAAGGGTGACTGGGCTTCCCCCTTGCTGACAGAGGACCATTTATGCGGGTTCCCTGGCATGGCCTGTAGCTGACAGTGGTCTCCTCTTTCTCCTCTGATTGCAGTTCACTCTACCAGGGCAGTTTCCCCAGTATATGGAACTCTAAATGCCCGACACTTTCTCTAATGGAATTTTTAAGGAAAAGTCCATTTTGTTCATCATAAGTCTACCTTGTCAAGCTGCTCCCAAGCCTTCACATGGACATCAGCATGATTCACTGTCATTTTGTGACTCAATTCAGGTGGCTCAGGTAAAGACAGGGAGGTGAGCACAAGTGAGCATCACTGCTTGTTGACTCTCCGCTCAAAGCTCTTACTTAAAAGATAAGCAGCAAGAAGGTGGCTTGGGCATCTGCATCTGCTCTTCAATATTCCAGATTAGATATGTGGAAGTACATGTTATAACTTTTTCTCATTGAAAGAAATGTTATTAACCGACCGGCAAACAATTCCATTTCCTTTGCTAAAGAATTAAGTACAAAGGACATCTGCTAAGTGCCAGAGCAGCATCCATTTCCCTTTCTGATAATTTTATCTTCCAAGACCACACCTTTTACTAGAGACTGACTGGGCCAGACCTGTTCATGGGTACATGTGGCCATCCCTTGCTGCTGTGTGTGTTGACTGATAACAATGTATAGCTGCCTCATTCTCTAAGAACTGTCCTCAATCCAATAGAGCTGCCTGCCTACACCACCCCCAGGCCTCAGCCAATGAATGAACAGCATGGGGCTATAAAAGGTGATCTCCTGGTCTCATTGAGAGGGATCATGTCAAACATGATCTTCACCTGAAACCATATTCTTTTTTATCAGCTTCCCATTTCCTCACCCCCTTCTCCTGACATAACCCCAATGAAATCAACTAGGAACCCCCATCTCGGACTCCACTTCTGGAAAGTCTTCTCTCACCTCTCAGAAGGTGGGAAGGGACTGATTCCACCCACCTTCAGAGCTCAATAAAAGCACTGCATTCCTCTTATGCAGCAATGACTGGTTCAGGGATGGCATGGGACCAATGCCAGGCCAGTGACAACCCTATCTGGTGGGACTGTTGTTAAAGCAACTATTTTGGAACTGGCAGGAGTCTTTCATCAGGGCTAGGAATAAGGTGAGGGGAGAGAGGTGTTTACCTGAGGTGCAAAATCTAGCGCTTACCAAAAATTCAATAAACTTAGAATGTCAATTAGTGCAGCTACTATGAAACATCAAGACATTAAAAATAGAACTACCCAATCCCACTTCTGAACATATACCCAAAGGAAATGAAAACAGAATATTGAAGAGATATCTGCACCTCCATGTTCACTGGAGCACTGTTCACAGTTCCCAAGATAGGGAAACAATCTCAGTGTCCATCAACAAATAAATGGGTAACGAAGATGTTGTATATATATACAATGGAATAGTATTCAGCCATGAGAAAGAAGTAAATTCTGCCAACTGTAAAAGCATGGGTGGACCCTGAGGGCATTATGCTAAGTGAGATAAGTCAGACAGAGAAAGACAAATACTGTATGGTATAACTTACATGTGGAAAAATATCCTCCCCCTGAAAAAAAAGAGTGAAATCCCTAAGGAACAGAGTATAAAAATAGTTGCCACGTGCTGGGGGTGGGGGAAACAGAGAGAGGTAAAAGATAAAATAAAAGTCAAAACCTTTCAGGTATAATAGAAATAAGGTCTGAAGATCTAATGTAAAACATGGTGACTATATTTGATAACTGTATTACCTAAGTGAAATTTGAAGATAGTAAAGCTTAAGGTATCCCCTCCCCAAAAGATAAATATGTGAGATGATAGATGCATTAATTAACTAAATAGGAAGAATATTTTGGAGGGCTTTAGAAGGGAGGGGGGTGAAGGGTGGTCACTCTGGTGATGGGTATCAAGGAGGGCACAGATTGAATGGAGTGCTAGGTGTTATACACAAATGAATCACGGAATACACATCAAAAACTAATGATGTACTGTATGGTGACTAACATAACAATAAAAATAAATAAAATTTAAAAACTATACATATTTTTAAAAACAGAGATAAAAATAATATTTTAAGTATTTTTAAAGATAAAAAAATAGATTCAGCTGGCTTCAAGATGGTAGCATAGGATGATCCTGAACTCACTCACCCCATCCCATTGATACAATAAATACCCAGCTACATACAGAATAATTACCTCTGAAGAAAACAAACAAAAAACAAAAAACAAAACTGCATGAACGGAGCCTCTACAGCAAAGACCAAAATAAAAATCCAGATTGGTAGATGAAGCATAGACATTATCTCACCCAAAACCCCACCCATGTGTAGAGATCCATAGTCAGAAGTGATGTCAAAAATATAGAACTCTTCCCTGAGAAGTGAGGAATTTGTGCTCCACATTTAGCACCCCAATCCTTAGATCTTGCACAAGACAGATGAATCTCCTAAAAAGTGGGCTTTGAAAATTAACAAGAATTATACCCAGGAAAGCTATACAATTGTAGCAAGTGGAGAACCTACTCTTAAAGGGCTAGCCTTGGATGCTTGCCCCTGGACACACTGCAAAAATACCAATTTGAAAATACCCAGACTATATATGAAGGAGACCCACTTACTAATCTTAAAGCACCTATCAGGAATGTACAAAACCATTGAGACTTTCTCCAGGGACAGAGTTAGTGATAGGTGACATATTTGCAACCCCATCCTACCTTGATAAGGTTGGTGTTCATGGATGTCATTATGGAAGCATTCCTCCAACCTGCTAGATGAAGAAGGCAAACTCAGTTGAGAACTCTACCCATCCATGCATCAAAACCATACACTGCAGCCAGGTCAGGCATCAGCTCAGGCTAACCACCCCACCAACACTTGCATAACACAGCTAGGCTAGGAGAAAGTCACACACGACCCATCACAAATGCATCCCCATCAGAGCAGACAGGCAAGTACATCCCATATATGAGACAACCCTTGAGCTCTAGTAGTCAGAAGGGATTTTTTGGGGGGGCTCCATATGAAATCTCCTTCACAAACAGATCCTTTAAAACTCTAAGATGTGAAAAACAGTAACATAAAAAAATGAATATACAGCTGATTTGCTGAGTACATATAAAAACAGAATGAGGCAAGATGAAGAGACAGAGGGATATGAAAAAACAAGACAAAATACTAAAAAATATATTAATGAAATAAAGGTAAGTAATCTCCCTGATAGAGAACTCAAAGTAATGGTCATAAAGATGCTCACCAGACTTAGAAAAAGAATCAATGAATCATGAAATCCTCAGAGGAGGAGCAAGAGGGCAGAGGAGTAGGAGAACTAGATATCATCAAGTCCCAGGAGTTCCTCTAGGTACTTATCAAATCAGTCTGAACACCAACAAACTCAACAGGAGATTGAGGAGAAGAAGAGCAGCAATTCTAGGAACAGAAAAGTGGCCACTTTCTGGAAGGCAGGACATGAAGAGAAGTAAATCCAAGGAGATATGTGGGAAGATAGACCATTGTTGGTAGGGGCCAGCTCCTGGCAAGCAGTAGAGCAGCAGAGCACAAAATCAGAACTCTCAGAAGTCTGCTCCACTGAGGGATATTGCTCCAGAGGCTAAGCAGGGGGTGGAACCCTCACAGGGAGTGTAACCCTCACAGGGAGTGTGGTCTCAGGACCCATGGGGTCACAGAAGGTCCCAGCGTGCCTGAGTGTGGCAGAGCTCCCAAGTATTCAGAGCATGGAATCCAGCTGCAGAGATGGAGCTGAGGAGTGGGCTCTCAAGCTCAGGGGTTGCCTTAAACCATGATCCCAGGCACAGTTGGGCCACTGATTTTCGAGCAGGGACCCCACAGGTGGCAGATCCAGGGAGACCCCTTCCTTCCCCCTCTAGGAGGAATGGCAGGGAAGCATGCTGCAGGGATGTGCTGGGTCTGGAAACTCCAGATGGAGCTGGATGGCAGAGAGAGAAATGCTCGGTCACAGGCCAGGTGAGTACAGAGTGCGGCCAGAGACCAGGGAGACAGTCATGACTGAATGCTTTTCTCTGAGGCCGCACTAGGGAGTGGAGCCCCGAGCTCTTGGCTCCTCTGGGCTGGAGACATGGAGACTGCCATCTTTACTCCCATCTTCCAAAGCTGTACGGAAAGCATTCAGGGAAGAGAAGCTACCAAGAGCTAACCTCAGCAGATTACTTTGCCTGGCCCCTGGCAAGGGTGGTGCAATTCTGCCTTGGGTAAAGACATGTGAGAATCAATACAACAGGCCCCTCCACCAGAAGATCAGCTATAACATCCAACAATGACCAAGTTCATCAATCAAGGAGAACTGAAGAACTCTAGAGCTAAGGGAATGCACCACATAGAATTCATGGCTTTTTTCCCATGATTCTTTGGTCTTTCAAAGTTAAGCTTTCTTAATTTTATTTTTTTCTTATTCTATTTGTTTAATTTTTTCCTCTTTTCTATTTTAACATTTTTTAATTATTTTATCTATATATGTATATATTATATTATATATTTATATATTATATATATTTATATATATGCATATATAATTAAATTTATATTTTTTTCCTCCTTTCTTTTCCCCCTGGTTTTGAGTCTCTTCTGATTTGGTTAGTGTATATTTTTCTGGGGTCATTACTGCCCTTTTAGTATTTTGTTCTCTCATTCATCTATTCTTATCTGGATAAAATGACAAGGCTGAAAAACTTACCTCAAAAAGAACAAGAAGCAGTACAATGGCTAGGGACCTAATCAATAAGGGACATTAGTAATATGTCAGAACTAGACTTCAGAATGACGATTATCAAGGTGCTAGCTGGGCTCAAAAAAAGCATGGAAAATACTAGAGAATCCCTTTCTTCAGAAATAAAACTCCTTTCTGGAGAAATAAAAGAACTAAAATCTAATGAAGTTGACATCAAAAAAAAAATTAATAAGGCTTGGGGCACCTGGGTGGCTCAGTTGGTTAAGCGACTGCCTTCAGCTCAGGTCATGATCCCAGAGACCCGGGATCGAGCCCCACATCGGGCTCCCTGCTCGGCAAGAGGCCTGCTTCTCTCTCTCTCACTCCCCTTGCTTGTGTTCCCTCTCTGGCTGTATTTCTCTCTGTCAAATAAATAAATCTTTTAAAAAAATTAATAAGGCTCAATCAAAAATGGAGGCTCTTACTGCTAGGATAAATGAGGCAGAAGAGAGAATTAGGGATATATAAGACCAAATGTTGGAGAATAAAGAAGTTTAGAAAAGAGAGAAAACAACTACTGGATGGACCACAAAAGGAATATTTGAGAGATAAATAATAACGTAAGATAAAAGAATATTAGAATAACTGGGATCCAGAAGAATAAGAGAGGGGCAGAAGGTATATTGGAGCAACTTATAGCAGAGAATTTCCCTAATTGGGGAAAGGGAACAAGCACTAAAATCCAGGAGGTAAAGAGAACCCTCCCCATCAAAATCAATAAAGATAGGTCCATACCCTGTCAGCTAACAGTAAAACTTACCAGTCTTAGTGAGCAAGAGAAAATCCTGGAAGCAGCTCAGAACAAGAGGTCTGTAATATACAATGGTAGAAATAGTAAATTGGCAGCAGACCTATCCACAGAGACCTGGAAGGCCAGAAAAGACTGGCATGATATAGTCACAGCACTAAATGAGAGAAATATGCAGTAAAGAATACAGCTAGACTGTCATTGAAAATAGAAGGAGAGGTGAAAAGCTTCCAGGACAAATAAAAGCTAGAAAAATTTGCAAACACAAAACCAGCCCAACAGGAAATATTGAAAGGGGTCCTCTAAGCAAAAACAGAGCCTAAAAGTAACAGACCAGAAAGGAACAGAGACAATATACAGTAAGAGTCACCTGAAAGGCAATACAATGACACTAAATTCATATCTTTCAATAGTTATCCTGAATGTAAATGGGCTAAATGCCCCAATCAAAAGACACATGGTATCAGAATGGATAAGGGGAAAAAAAAAGACCCATCGATATGCTGTCTGTAAGTAACTCATTTTAGACCCAAAGACACCTTCAGATTTAAAGTGAGAGGGTGGAAAACCATTTAGCATGCTAATGGACATCAAAAGAAACCCAGCGTGGCAATCCTATGTCAGACAAATTAGATTTTAAGTCAAAGACTATAATAATAGATGAGGAAGGACTTAAATATATGATAAAGGGTCTGTCCAACAAGATCTAAAATTTTAAATATCTATGCCCCTAACATGGAAGCAGCCAATTATATAAACCAATTAATAACTAAAGCAAAGAAACACATTGACAATAAGACAATAATAGTAGCGGATATTAACACCCCCCCTCACTGAAATGGACAGATCATCTAAGCAAAAGATCAACAAGGAAATAAAGGCTTTAAGTGACACATTGGACCAGATGGACATCACAGATATATTCAGAATATCCCAAAGCAACAGAATACACATTCTTCTCTAGTGCACATGGAATATCCTCCAGAACAGATCATATCCTGGGTCACAAATCAGGTCTCAACCAGTACCAAAAGAGTGGATTCATTCACTGCATATTTTCAGACCACAATACTTTGAAACTAGAACTCAACCATAAGGGAAATGTTGGAAAGAACTCAAATACATGGAGGCTAAAGAGTATCCTATTAAGGAATGAATGGATCAACCAGGAAATGAATGAAGAATTTTAAAAATTCATGGAAACAAATGAAAATGAAAACACAACTGTTCAAAATCTTTGGGACTCGGCAAAGGCGGTCCTGAGAGGAAAGTATATAGCAATACAAGCTTTCTCAAGAAACAAGAAAGGCCTCAAGTACACAATTTAACCCTACACCTAAAGGAGCTATAGAAAGAACAATGAAGAAAGCCTAAACCCAGAAGGAGAAGAGAAATAATAGAGATCAGAGAAGAAATCAATGAAATAGAAACCAAAAGAACAGTAGAACAAATAACAAAACTAAGAGCAGGTTCCTTGAAAGAATTAATAAGACTGATAAAGTCCTGGCCAGACTTAACAAAAAGAAAAGAGGAAGGACCCAAACTAATAAAATCATGAATGAAAGAGAAGAGATCATATCCTGGGTGATCAACACCAACACCAATGAAATACAAACAATTATAAGAACATACTATGAGCAGCTATATACTAGCAAATTTGACAATCTGAAAGAAATGGATGCATTCCTAAAGACATATAAACTACCAAAACTGAACCAAAAAGAAATAGAAAACTTGAACAGACCCATAACCACTACAGAGATTGAAGTAGTCATCAAAAATCTCCCAAAACAAACAAGAGACCAGGGTCAGACAGCTTCCCAGGAGCATTCTACCAAACATTTAAAGAAAAATTAATACCTATTCTCCTGAAATTATTCCAAAGAACAGAAGAGGAAGGAAAACTTTCAAACTCATTTTATAAGGCCACCATTACCATAATCCCAAAACCAGACAAAGACCCCATTGAAAAGGAGAATTATAACCAATACCCTTGATGAACATGGATGCAAAAATTCTTACCAAAATACTAGGCAATAAGATCCAACAGTACATTAAAAGGATTATTCAGGGGTGCCTGGGTGGCTCAGTTGGTTGAGCAATTGCCTTCAGCTCAGGTCATGATCCCGGAGACCCAGGATCGAGCCCTGCATCGGGCTGCCTGCTCGGCGGGAAGCCTGCTTCTCCCTCTCATTCCCTCTGCTTGTGTTCCCTCTCTGGCTGTGTTTCTCTCTGTCAAATAAATTAAAAAAAAAAAAAAAGTATTATTCACCACAACCAAGTGGGACTCGTTCCTGGGCTGCAAGTTTCGTTCAACATCTGCAAATCAATCAATGTAATACAATACATTAAGAAAAGAACAAGAACAATATGATACTCTCAAAAAGTATCTGACAAAGCATTTGACAAATTACAACATCCTTTCTTGATTAAAACTCTCCACAGTGTAGGGATAGAGGGTACATACCTCAATATCATAAATGTCATCTATGAAAAACCCACAGCGAATACCATTTTCAATGGGGAAAAACTGAGAGCTTTTCCCCTAAGGTCAGGAACATGGAAGGGCTGTCCACTATCACCACTGCTATTCAACATTGTACTAGAAGTCCTAGCCTCAGCAATCAGATAACAAAAAGAAAGAAAAGGCATTCAACTTGGCAAAAAAGTCAAACCCTCACTCTTTGCAGATGACATGATACTTTATGTGGAAAACCCAAACGACTCTGCTCCAAATCTGCTAGAACTCATACAGGAAGTCAGTAAAGTGTCAGGATATAAAATCAATGCACAGAAAGAAGTCGCATTTCTATACACCAACAGCAAGACAGAAGAAAGAGAAATCAAGGAGTTGATCCCATTTCCAATTGCACCCCAAATCATAAGATACCTAGGAATAAACCCAATAACCAAAGAAGCAAAGAATCTGTACTCATAAAACTATAAAGTACTCATGAAAGAAATTGAGGAAGACATAAAGAAATGGAAAAATATTCCATGCTCATGGTTGGAAGAAAAAATATTGTGAAAATGTCTATGCTACCTAAAGCAATCTACACATTTAATGCAATCCCCATCAAAATAAAGTAATTTTTTTCAAAGAAATGGAACAAATCATAGTAAAATTTACATGTAACCAGAAAAGACCCTGAATAGACAGAGGATTGTTGAAAAAGAAGTTGGTGGCATTACAGTTCCAGACTTTAAAGCTCTATATCAAAGCTGTAATCATCAAGACAGTATGGTACTGGCACAAAAACAGACACATAGATGAATGGAACAGAATAGAGATCCCAGAAATGGACCCTCAACTCTATGGCCAACTCATCCTCGACAAAGCAGGATAGAATGTCCAATGGAAGAAAGACAGTCTCCTCAACAAATTGTGTTGGAAAAACTGGACAGCCACATGCAAAAGAATAAAACTGGACAATTTTCTTACACCACAGACAAAAATAGACTCGAAATGGATGAAAGACCTCAATATGAGACAGAAACCCATCAAAATCCTTGACAATAACACAGGCAACAACCTCTTTGACCTCAGTCGCAGCAATTTCTTCCTAGAGATATCGCCAAAGGCAAGGGCAGCAAAAGCAAAGTGAGCTATTGGGACTTCATCAAGATCAAAAAGCTTTTGCACAGCAAAGGAAACAGTCAACAAAACCAAAAGATAATTGACAGAAAGGGAAAAGATATTTGCAAATGACATCTCAGATAAAGGGCCAGTATCCAAAATCTGTAAAAAACAAACAAACAAAAAACTTATCAAACTCAACACCCAAAGAACAAAGAATACAATCAAGAAATGGACAGAAGACATGAACAGACATTTCTGCAAAGACATCCAAGTGGCCAACAGACACGTGAAAAAGTGCTCAACATCACTAGGCATAGGGAAACACAAATGAAAACCACAGTGAGATACCACCTCACACCATTCAGAATGACTAAAATTAACAAGTCAGGAAATGACAGATGCTGGCAAAGATGCAGGGAAACGGAAATCCCTCCTATACTGTTGGTGAGAATGCAAGCTGGTGCAGCCACTCTGGAAAACAGTATGGAGATTCCTCAAAAAGTTGAAAATAGAGCTACCCTACAATAATCACGCTACTGGGTATTTACCCTAAAGATACATGCACCCAAATGTTTATAGCAGCAATGTCCACAATAGCCAAACTATGGAAAGGATCTAAATGTCCATCAACAGATGAATGGATAAAGAAGATGTGGTATATTATGCAGCCACCAAAAAACTGAAATCTTGCCATTTGCAACAATTTGGATGGAAGTAGAGAGTATTATGCTAAGCAAAATAAGGCAATCAGAGAAAGATTATTATCATATGATCTCTCTGATATGAGGAATTTGAGAGGCAGTGTGGGGGTTGTGGGGGGAAGGGAAGGAAAAATTAAAGAAGATGGGACCGGGGAGGAAGACAAACCCTAAGAGACTGTTAATCTCAGGAAACAAACCGAGGGCTGCTGGAGTTGGGGGATGGAGAGGGATAGAGTGGCTCAGTGATGGACATTGGGGAAGGTATGTGCTATGGTGAGTGCTGTGAATTGTGTAAGACTGATGATTCACAGATCTGTACCCCTGAAGCAAATAATACATTATATGTTAATAATATCATGAGATCCTCAACAAGGAGACAGAAAATATAAGAAATTTCTAAACACAAGCTATAGAGCTGAGGAATACTGAACCATAAAATATACTACAGGGGTTCAACATCAGACTGGATGACCAAAAACAAGATTGACAACCTGCAAGCTGAATGTTGGAAGATGAAACAATAGAATTCACCCAGACAGAGCAACAAAAGAAGAAATAATTTTAAAAAGTAAAGATAAAGGACATCTGGGACATATTCAACTGGTCTAAGATTCATATTATAGAGGTCCCAGAAAGAGAAAAGAGAGAGAAAGAAGCATAAAACTTATTTGAAGAAATAACAGCTGAATATTCCCTAACCTAGGGAAGGAAACATAGACCTATATATCTATGAAGCCCAGAGTTCCAAAAAAAGATAAACCCAAAAAGAACCACAGCAAGACACATTATATTTAAAATGGTAAAAGGTAAAGATAAAGACTCTTAAAAGTAGCAAGAGAAAAACAACTTATTGCATAGAAGGGAAACCCCATAAGGTTACCAGGAGATTTTTCAACAGAAACTTTCCAAGCCAGAAGAGAAGTCACACTACACTCAAAGTCCTGAAAGGAAAAAAAATCCTCCAGGAATTCTCTGTCCACTAAAGTTATTATTCAGAATTGAAGGAAAGGCTGTTTTCCATATAAGCAAAAACTAAAGGAATTCAACAGCACTAAACAAGTTTTATAAGAAATGTTAAAGGATCATCCTTAAAGTAAAGAAAAAGAAATGGCTCTACCTAATAAAAAGAAAATATATGAAAGTAAAAATCTCACTGGAAAAAAAAGTAAATATGTAGTAAAATTAGATCAATCACTTATAAAGGAAGTATGAAGGTTAAAAGACAAAAATAGTAAAATTTAAACTGAAATTGTTAAGAGATGCATAAAATAAAAAGATGTAAAATGTCATCAAGAATAGAAAATATGGGGGCATGTGGGTGGCTCAGTTGGTAAAGTGGTTGCCTTTGGCTCAGGTCATATTCCTGAAATCCTGGGATTGAGCCCCAGAGATGGCTCCCTGCTCAGTAGGGAATCTGCTTCTCCCTTAGACCCTCTTCCCTGCTCATGTTCTGCCTCACTATCTCACATTCTTTCTCTCTCAAGTAAATAAATAAAATCTTTACAAACATTTTTTAAAAAGAACATAAATGTGGCAAGAGGAAAAAAAAAAGTAAAGTTTTGGAAAGTGTTCTAAATTAAGTTGTGGGATGCCTGGGTGGCTCAGTTGGTTAAATGTCTCCCTTCATCTCAAGTCATGATCCCAGAGTCCTGGGATTGAGTCCCACATCGGGCTCTTGTACAGCAGGGAAACTCCTTTTCTCTCTGCCTGCAGTTCTCCCTGCTTGTACTCTCTCTTTCTGAAAAATAACATTTTTAAAAAATTAAGTTGCTACCAACTCAGAAGAGACCACTATAAATATATAGGAAGTCATAGAAAAACTTCACAGTAACCCCAAAGCAAAAACCTATAGTAAATTTGCAAAAGAATATGAGAAAGAAATCCAACACTAAAAGAAGTAATTGAACTGCAAAGGAAGTAAGAAAGAGAATGAAAAACACAAAGAGAAACTACAAAAACAACCAGAAAACAATTAACAAAATGCCATTAAGTACCTACCTATCAGCATTTACTTTAAGTGTATATGGACTAAACCCATTCCAGTCAGAAGACACAGAGTGACAGAATGGATTTAAAAAAAAAAAAAAAAAGATCCATTTATATGCTGCTTAAAAGAAACTCACTTCATATGTGAGACTAAAAGTGAAGAGATGGAGAAAGATGTTCTATGCAAATGGAAACAAAAAGAAAACTGGTATAGCTATACTCGTAGCAGACAAAATAGACTTCAAGACAGAGGCTGTCTCATAGACAAAAAAGAGCATTACATAATGATAAAGGGGTCAAACCAAGAAGACATATGTTTATAAATATATGTGCACCCAACATAGGAGTACCAAGATATATAAAGCAAATTGTAACAAACTCAAAGGAAGAAATTGACAGCAATACAATAACAGTTGAAAATTTCAACACTACTTAAATCAGTAACAGATCATCCTAACAGAAAATTAGTAAAGACATATCCTACAATATGTTGGACCACATGGACTTAATAGATATTTCATCTAAAAACAACAGAATACACATTCTTCTCAAGCACAGCTGGAACATTCTCCAGGATAGATCACACGTTAGGCCACAAAACAAGTCTCAAAAAATTGAAGAACACTGAAATCATATCAAGCTTTTTCTCAACCACAATGGTATGAAACTAGAAATCAATTACAAGGGGAAAACTAAACACACACACACACACACACACACACACACACACAAGTCTAGAGATTAAACATAATACTCAATAACCATGGGTCATCAAAGAAAGAAAAGGAGAAATTTTTTAAAATTCCTTGAGACAAATGAAAACAGAAATGTGACATAACAAAATCTTTGATACAGAAAATGTTATTCTAAGAGGTAAGAACACTCTGATACAGGTCTATTTCAAAAAACAAGAAAAATCTCAAATAATCTAAGGAGCTAGAAAAAAATAAAAGAAGCCCAAAGTCACTAGAAGGCAGGAAATAATAAGAATCAAAATGGAAAAAAATAAAGACTAAAAAAAAAAAAAAATCAATGCAACTAAGAACTGATTCTTTGAAAAGATAAACAAAATTGACAAAACTTTAGCTAGACTAAGAGAAAAAAGAGACAGTTCTAATAAAACCAGAAATGAAAGAACAGGAGTTACAACTGACACAACATGAATAAAAAGGATCATAAGAGACTACTATTAATAATTATAAGTCATCACATTGGACAACCTAGAAGAAATGAATGAATTCTTAGAAACATACAATCTGCCAAGACTGAATGATGAAAAAACAGAATCAAACAGACTAAATATTAGTAAATCAGTATTCAAAAACCTCCCAATGAACAAATGTTCAGGTTTCACTGGTGAACTCTATTAAACATTCAAATATTTAATACCTATCATTCTCAACCTATTCCAAAATACTTACTGAGCAAAAGAGAGAACACTTCCAAACTCATTTTATGAGGTCAGCATTACCTGGATACCAAAACCAAACAAGAATACAATATAAGAATACAATACAAGAATACAAGGAAGCAAAGGGAAGGGAAGGGATTGGAAGGGAAGGAATTATAGGCCAGTATCAATGATGAACATTTATGTAAAAATTCACAAAAAAATTAGCAAGTCAAATTTAACAATACATTAAAATGATTACATACTATGATCAAGTGAGATTTATTTCAGGCATGCAAGGGTAGTTCAACACCACAGATATATCAATATGATGCACCAAATTAACAAAATGAAGAATAAAACTCTTATGATCATCTCAATAGATGTTTTTATGGAGAATACTATATATAAACCTAATAAAGCCATATGACAAACTCATAGCTAACATCATACTCAATGGTATCAGCAAGAACAAGACAAGAATGTCCACTCTCACCACTTTTATTCAATGCCATACCGCAATGCCTAGTCACAGTAATTCTGCAATTAAAAAAAAAAAAAAAGCATTCAAACTGCAAAGGAAGAAGTAATCCTATCACTATTTCAGACAGCAGGACAATATATATATGTAAAACCCTAAAGACAAAATAACCCACAATTTTTTGTAACTAATGAATGAATTCTAGAAAGTAACAGATATAAAGTCAATGTAAAGAATTATTTGGCATTTATATACCCTAATAATGAATCATCAGAAAGAGAAATAAAGGAAATAATTCCATTTTCAATTGCATCAAAATGAAAAAATACCTAGGAACAAACTTAACCAAGGAGGTCAAAGACCTGTACACTGAAAACTAGAAGACATTGGTGAAAGAAATTGAAGACATAAATATATGGAAAGACATTCCAAGCTCATACATTAAAGTGGCCCATACTACCCAATGCAATCTATATATTGAATGCAATTCCTATCAAAATTCTAAGGGCATTTTTCATAGAAATAGAATAAAAAATTCTGGAATTTGTATGGAACCAGGAAGACATTTAACAGCTAAAGTATCTTGAAAAACAGCAAAACTAGAAGTATCACACTCCCTGACTTCAAACAATGTTTCAAACCTATAGTTATCAAAACAGTATAGTATTGACATAAAGACACATAAAACACAACAGAACAGATTAACAAAATTTAAATAATTTTAGTTAAATTAGTTGTTACTAACTTAGTCATTGCTAATTTAACAAAATTAAACCCTCACATATATGGACAACTAGCTTATGACAAAGAACATACAATGGAGAAAGGACAATCTTTTCAATAAACGGTATAGGGAAAATGGACAGCCACATGCAAGAGAAAGAAACTACACCACCATGTTACATCATATGCAAAAATTAACTCAACATGGGTGAAATACTTAAATGTAAGACCTACAAACATAAGATTCCTAAAAGAAAAGACAGGCAGTAAGCTCCTCAAATATCAATCTGGGCAATATTTCCTTAGATCTGACTCTAAAGGCAAAGGAAACAAAAGCAAAAATAAACCAATGGGTCTACATCAAACTAAAGAGTTTCTGCATAGCAAAAGAAACCATCATCACAATGAAAAGGCAATCTATTGAATGGAAGATTTGCTAAAAATATTCATATTACTATCTCTCCTGCCAGAATCAATCTTTCTCAAATCATGTATCTGACAAGGAATTAACATGCAAAATATAAAAAGGACTCAACCAACTCAACAACAAATACACAGTCCAATTAAAAAATCTGCAGAGGATCTGAATAATTTTCCAAAGAAGACTTACAGATGGCCAACAAATACATGAAAAGATATTCAACATTACTAATTATTTGGAAAATTGAAATCAAAACCACAATAAGCTTTTACCTCACACCACTCAGGATGGCTATTATCAAAAAGGCAAAACATAACAAATGCTGGAGAGGATGTGAAGAAAAAGGAAACCCTCATACACCGGTTGGAATATAAACTGGTGCAGCCAATGATGGAAAACAATACGGAGGTTCCTCCAAAAACTAAAATTAGAAATACCATATGATGCAATTATTCCATTTCTGGGTATTTGTCCAACAAAAACACAAATACAAAAATATATGTGCATTCCTATGTTCTTTGCAGCATTGTTTACAAAAGCCAAGAAATGAAAACACACTAAATGTCCTT
Source organism: Spilogale gracilis (assembly GCA_004023965.1). Lineage (NCBI taxonomy): Eukaryota > Metazoa > Chordata > Mammalia > Carnivora > Mephitidae > Spilogale > Spilogale gracilis. Next base: position 65,537 of record PITA01007139.1, read on the forward strand.
CAGTGAATAGATGAAGATGTGGCGCACACACACACACACACACACACACACACACACACACACACTGAAACACTGCTCAGTCTTAAAGAAGAATGAAATCTTGTCATTTGTGACAATATAGATGGAATTTCAAGGTAGTATGCTAAGTGAAATAAGTCAGATGGAAAAAATATGTATGATTTCATTATATGGAACTAAAAAAAAAAAGAAACTCAGATACAGAGACTAGATTGGTGGTTTTCAATGGCACAGGGATGTAAAGGCTGAGCAAAATGGGTGAAGAGGGTCAACTGTATGGTAGACCAGACCTTAGAGGTGATCCCTTGGTTAATGCTTACAAATGTCAAATTATAATGTGGTACACCTGAAACTTACATAATTTTAAGTACCAAGCACTTTTAAATACCTCAATAAAAAAATTAAGGAAAATTTTAAATAATGCAAAGAAATGATAAAAAATTATCAATTCTTAAATAAAAATAGGATCAGTATTATACCGATTTTTCCTTTTGCTTCAGACTCCAATCAGGCTCTGTACTACACTGCAAATCCTCTACCACTTTGGAGATTACACTGATAATCTAGTCAGGAAATGGAAAAACAATCCAAGAGATGTGGAGAGAGATTCCCATTGATAAAAATTACCACAAGGGATAGTAATGAGGATTAAATAAGTTAAAGAATATAAAGCTCTTAAACATGCTGTAGTTCATGATAAGCCCAATATAAATGCTAGTTATGGTAGTTATTATTGTCCCTCCTGCCAGAATTAATCTCTGCCCTCCCTGAACAACTATGGTATTCTTTCTTCATCTCTCATACTCTCATCTTCTACTCAGTAACAAGGAATTTTATGTCAATGGGTAAATAATCTATCGATACTTTCTTACCTGCTTGGTGTAGGGAATAACTTATTTTTTATTTGATGTCCTTTTCCAAGAACCTAAGATTTAGTCCAATGCCTCACATACAAAATGTATGTGTTTGCAGAAAGAAATAAGAGAGAATTGGAGTAGGAGGCAGAGAAACCATCCTAAATTACAGATGTTATAATTTCTACTGAGTCTCTAACAAATTATAATATCCGGGGCTAGGATTTCTTACCATGAATATGCCAGCTGCTAAAGTTGAGATCACATAGTTTTAAAGACATGGAATAAATCTCCTTCACTCTTTCACTTAATGTAAATCCTGCCAGTATTTCAGAATTAGCTCAAATTCTTCCTTTGCACTGAAGTTATCCCCATCCACTTAGTAACCATCCATCCCCTCATCCTTCTCCTTGGCAATGTGACCTGATGATACATATTTCCAACATACATCAATATTTCTCTGCTTCATTCATCTTAACCCTTGGTCAAGATGCTTAAAATGACTGGTTCTATACACTGGGCACGTTTCATCCTTTTTTTAAACAAATAACAAGGTATTCTTTCTTCAGGTCCTTCCTGGCTCAGCCTTCGGCACTACAATTCTCCTTTGGCAGTCTCTCACATATAAGCATCAGTGGAAGACATTTAAACTTTACCGAACTGCTTGACACTTGTTGATTTTTATCACCACCTTAGTGTTACTAAATAGAAATAGAGGATTTCTATTTAGGAACTCAGTGCTGGCTTATGTAGGGGAATAATTCTATGCACTTAAATCACCTCTTGGTTCCCCAGAGCTCCAAACATTTTGCAGGCAATTGTCTTATTAATCCTTGTGCACTTTGCAGAATATTAATAATAATAAAAACTGTCAAGAATAAAAGCTTTTCTTTAAAAAAAAAAACAAAAAAAACCTGCTAATCAGGGTGAACCCAAGAGAAGAGACAAAGCAAAAGATTTCTGATGTTCTCTGTCTCAGTGACCCAAGACCTAGACCATCTGACATGATTGAAATATACTTCCTGGTCAATTTATAGAAATCTTTTCTAAGGGCAATACCAAACATCAAATCATGAAAACTTTAGATTCAATTTATGTTTGGAATATAATACGTAAGATGACATGATGGGATAATCAGTGTCTGGGCTCAAGATTCCAAATTCAACCACTTAGCAGCTACAGAATTTGAAAGTTACTTTCTTCTCTGGGAAAAAAAGAAAGAAGAAATACTCAAATTTATTTCACTTGCTTATGATATTTAAGGAAGAAAACAGATCAGTCTACCATTTAGTATATAGTAAAGACTGAGTCTATATGTATGCTACTATTATATTTAATAGTAGTATTATTTCCTTGTGGCATTTTCTTTCCCATACCTCTTTTGTAGAGATTAATTAGAGATTTTAGAGAAGGCAAAGGAAGAGACCTCAAGGTGATTGTCTGTGTACTTAAAAGGATCCTTGTGGGGGACACAAAGATTGAATGTGCACCTATAGATAATCCTTTATTAATCAAATATTCATTGTGTCTAAGCCTATGCTAAGGAATGGGGTACCAAAATTAACAGGAAGGCTGTTATAGAACTCACAGTTTTGGCTGTCAAGGAACTCACAGTTTTGGCAAAGTCTGCTCCTCATACACTGTTTTTGATGAAAAAAGTCTCTACTAAGGAGAGAATGGGACAAACGAATAAAGTTTTTTTTTGTTGGTATTCTTTGATGTACTAGTCACCTTCTATCAAATCACAAACCTCCTAATGTCTCAGTGCTTTACAACAATATATATTTATTGTTTGCTCATGTTACACAATGGCTGCAAATGGTTGTGGTTCTGCTAGGCTCAGCTCCATAAATCTTTTCATATCAGACTCAAGACTGAAGGAAAAGGTATATTCTGGAACATGCTGATCTCATGATAGAGAGCAAGAACAAGAGCTACAAGGCCAAACCAATTAAAGCTTCTCATCAGATAGATTGCTTTAGCTAAAGAAGGTCATATGCCCAGGTTTAATATCAATGGGGTGATATTAGGCTATAGGGAAGTGTATTAAGCTATACGGAAGTGAGTCAAAAATGAAACACAACAAATAATTAAGAATAATACCATTAACCACACCAGTAATGAGAGATGGTAATAGCAATTAATATTAAGAAAAGGAAATAAGGGGCACCTGGGTGGCTCAGTTGGTTGGGCGACTGCCTTCGGCTCAGGTCATGATCCCGGAGACCCGGGATCGAGTCCCACATCAGGCTCCCTGCTCAGCGGGAAGCCTGCTTCTCCCTCTCTCACTCCCCTTGCTTGTGTTCCCTCTCTGGCTGTGTTTTTCCCTGTCAAATAAATAAAATCTTATAAAAAAATTTTTTAAAAATTTAAAAAAAAAGAAAAGAAAAGAAAAGAAGAGGGGGACAAGATGACAGAGAAGTAGGAGACCCTTTTTCAAATGGTCCCCTGAGGTGAGCTAAGTATCTACCAGGACACTCTGAACACCCATGAAATCAGCCTGAGATGTAAGAGTACACACTTCTGGATCTCTCTGGGGGCAGAAGAGCATCAGCAGAGAGGCAGAGAGAGTGGGAGCACTTGGACTGATCTCAGGGGATAAACAGAAGGGGGATGGAGACACCAGAAGCAACCCATTGGAAAGTAATGCCCCAATATGAAAGTGCCCTGCGCTTGGGGACCAGCATCAACATGAAGTCTGGTTAAAAGCACTCAAAAAGAAAGGATCTTAAGAGGCACCTGGGAGAATCTGATGGCCACTGGCAGGGACATAAAACTGCAGTCCTAAGACAGCAGTAGATGGAGCTTGCCAGCACCTGAGTGAACCCGGCGAGGACTCCCTGAAAGTGTGGCTTCTAGCCACTTGCACCACCACTTGGGCTGGGCACCCCACTGACTGCGCCAGAGGCCACTCGACCTGCGGCCTTCTGCCCGATGTTTGGGACTGCCAGGTCTGAGAGCATCCCGTGTGGGTGTGCGCTCCCGAGTGACAGGCTCGCACAAACCACTATCACTCACAGTTTCTGTGAAGGAACAAGTGAAGGGGCCTCAGGAGCCATTTTGGCTGGTGACTGGGGGTGCGTGCTACCTGTGAGAGGTGGCAGTATGCAAGGGAGTCTGCAGAGGGTGAGACTGTGTGTCCCAGACCATCCAGAGGGGAGCAGATTGAGGATTCTCTCTCACAGGGAGGTCTGGGTGTGGACAGATTACTTTGCTCTGACTCTCCCAAAAGCTGCAAAAACCAAAGAGCAAGAACCTCCAGAGAACAAAAGCCTGAAAAATCAGTTTCCATAGAGCCTAGCCCTGTGATAGGCGGCTAAGTGATGCAAGCTAAGCCAGACTGACAGGGAAAACAATGCGGCAGTTCCCTCCACAAGAAGGCAAGCCAAAAGAACAAGAGGACAACCACGAAAGGGTCTCCATAAAACTGTAAAACCCCAACACCAGGGAAAAAACAATATATTAAGCTCCTGGTACTACCCGAAAACCTGTATACTTTATAGATACAGCTTTTCATTTTACCTTTTCTTTAACTTCTTTTCATTTTTATTTTTAAGGTTTTTTTTTTTTTAATTTTAAATATGTTCTCACGATTCCTGTCCTTTTATTTTTTTAACCCACTTCTTACTAAAACTTGATATTTAATATAACATTCCATAATAATTTTAAACATGAAATTTTTTCATACATATAACTGTGTTTGTTTGTTTCTTTATTTTTTTAAATATACATATAGATATGAGCTTCAAGGTAATCCTTCTTTCCTATTCAATACTACCCCCATATATAAACCAGTTTTAATTTCCTTGTATCTCTAGGAAGTTGAGTCTTCTAACAAAAATAACAAGATACACCCAGGAGGAACTGAAATACTTTCCCCGCCCACAATGAGGGTTTGTACTCACTTTTCCAACTTATTCTTCTGTCAGTGTTTCTGTGTATTTGTTTTTGCCTTCATACAATATAAATTTTATTCTTGGGGGTTGTTTGGGTGGTTTTGCTTTTTGCTCTTTTCCTCCTTTTTTTTTTTACTTGCAACAGTCTTTTTGTTTATTCTTTTTTGTTTTTGTGCCATATAAATCCTACCATTGGGACCCATGTTAGCCAGGTTTTTTCTTGCTTTTTTTTTCTCTTTTTCTCTCTCTTTTTTTTCTTCTTCCTTTTCGGTGGTGGCTTCTAATTGCTCCAAAATCTTCCAATGGGCAACTCACCCAGATCATGGTTGATATATTCAGCAATCTCTAAGGGTAGAAATGAAAACCAACCTGCTGGGTGCCTGGATGGCTCAGTGGGTTAAAGCCTCTGCCTTCAGCTCAGGTCATGATCTCAGGGTCCTAGGATCGAGGCCCGCATTGGGCTCTCTGCTCAGCAGGGAGCCTGCTTCCTCCTCTCTCTCTCTCTCTCTGCCTGCCTCTCTGCCTGCCTTTCTGCCTGCTTGTTATCTCTCTCTGTCAAATAAATAAAATCTTTAAAAAAAAAAAAAAAGACAACATGCCAGAGGTTAAAAATGCTATTGATGAGATAAAATCTAGTCTAAATACTCTAACAGCTACGGTAAGTGAAGCAGAGGATCGCATTGGTTATCTAGAAGACAGATTGATTGAGAAGGAGGAGCATGAGAAGTCTTGGAACAAACAGCTAAAATCCCATGTAAATAGAATTAGGAAAATAAATAATGCCATGAAACGCCCCAATATCAGAATTATTGGGATCCCTGAGGGAGTTGAGAGAGAGATATAGTTGAACAAATCCTGCATGAAAATCTGGGGAATGAAACAACTGCTCATGTCCTAGAGGCAGAGAGGACACCCCCCCCAAGATCAATGAAGCTAGAAAAATCTCCAGGCACATAATTGTGAAATTAACAAATCATAAATTCAAAGAATATGTCTTAAGGGCCGCTAGCTGGAAGAGATCCCTTACGTACAGAGAGAGGACCATCAGAATAACGTCAGACCTGTCCACAGACACCTGGCAAGCCAGAAAGGGCTGGCAAGACATATTCAGGAAATTAAATGAAAAAAAATATGCAGCTAAGGATATCCTACCCAGCAAGGCTGATTTTCAAAATGGATGGAGATATAAATAGCACCCAGGACTGGTAAGGTCTAAAAGATTATGTGACCACCAAGCTAGCACTATAAGAAATATTAAGGAGGGTTCTGTAAAAGAGAAAAGAACTGAAGAGTGAAACACAACAGAAATTTACAGAGGCAATCTATAGAAACAAGGACTTAACAGGCAACATGATGCCAATAAAAACATATCTTTCAATAATCACTCTCAACATGAACGGCCTAAATGCTCTCATAAAATGGCACAGGGTTGCAGACTGGATAAAATGACAGGATCCATCCATATGCTGTCTACAAGAGACAGATTGTGAATCTAAAGATACATACAGACTGAAAGTCAGAGGATGGAAAACCATCTTTCATGCCAGTGGACCTCACAAGAAAGCTGGGGTAATGATTCTCATATCAGACAAATTAGATTTTAAACTAAAGACTGTAGATAGAGATACAGAAGGATGCTACGTCATTCTTAAAGGGGCTATCCACCAAGAAGATCTAACAATTATAAATATTTATGCCCACAACATGGGAGCAACCTACTACACAAGCCAACTGTTAAACAAAATAAAGAGTCATACTGATACGAAGACATTAATTGTAGGAGATATTTACATGCCACTTTCAGCAATGGACAGATCATCTAAACAGAGAATCAACAAATAAACAAGAGTGTTGAATGACACATTGGACCAGATGGATCTCATGGATATATTCAGAACATTCCACCCTAATAAAATGGAACACTCAGTCATCTCAAGTGCACATGGAACTTTCACCAGAATAGACCATATACTAGGTCACAAATCCAGGTTCAACTGATACCAAAAGATTGAGATTATTCCATGCATATTCTCTGACCGCAATACCTTGAAACTGGAACCCAACCACAACAAAAAGTTCAGAAGAAAATCAAACACTTGGAAGTTAAAGACTATTATGTTCAAGAATCTGTGAATCAATCAGGAAGTCAAAGAAGAACTGAAACATTTCATGGAAACAAATGAGAATGAAGATACAGCAATCCAAAACCTATGGGATATAGCAAACGTGGTCCTAAGGGGGAAATACATAGCCATCCAAGCCTCACTCCAAAAAAACTGAAAAATCCCTAATACACCAATTCTCTTTACACCTTAAAGAACTGGAAAATCAACAACAAATTAGGCCAACCCCACACACAGGAAGGGAAATAATTAAGATTAGAGCAGAGATCAATGAATTAGAAACTAGAGAGTAGAACACATCAACAAAACTAAAAGCTGGTTCTTTGAAAGAATTAATAAGATTGATAAACCACTGGCCAAGTGAATCCAAAAGAAAAGGGAGAGGACCCCAATTAATAAAATTATGAATGAAAGGAGAAAGAATAGGATTAACACCAAGGAAATAGAAACAAACATCAGAAATTACTATCAACAGTTATATGCCAATAAGTTAAACAACCTAGAAGATATGGATGCATTCCTAGAAAATTATGAACTTTCAAGACAGAAACAGGAAGAAATTGACAACCCGAATATACCAATATCTAGTAACGAGATTGAAGCAGTGATCAAAAACCTCCCAAAAAACAAGAGTCCAGGACCTGACAGATTCCCTAAGGAATTCTACCAAACATTCAAAGAAGAAATAATACCTATTTCCCTAATTCTATTTCAAAAAACAGAAACAAAAGGAAAACTTCCAGACTCTTTCTATGAAGCCAGCATTACTTTAATCCCCAAACCAAAGACCCCATCAAAAAGGAGAATTTCAGACCAATATCTCTGATGAATATGAATGCCAAGATTCTCAACAAGATCCTAGCTAATAGGAACTAACAGTACTTTAAAAAGATTATTCATCACGACCAGGTGGGATTTATTCCTAGAATGCAAGCGTGGTTCACCTTGGCAAATCAATCAGTGTGATAGAACAAATCAATAAGAGAAGAGAGAAGAACCACATGGTCCTCTAAATTGATGCATAAAAAGCATTTGACAAAATACAGCATCCATTCCTGATTAAAACTCTTCAAAGGATAGGGACAGAGGGAACATTCCTCAACCTCATAAAATCTATCTATGAAAAACCCACAGCCAAATATCATTTTCAATGGGGGAAAAACTGACTGCCTTCCCGTTGAAATCAGGAACACGACAATGATGCCCACTCTCAACACTATTGTTCAACATAGTGTTAGAAGTCCTAGCAACAGCAATAAGACAACAAAAAGAAATAAAAAGTATTGAAATTGGCAAAGAATCAAACTCTCTCTTTGCAGATGGCATGATACTTTATATGGAAAACCCAGAAGACTCTACCCCCAAACTACTAGAACTCATACAAAAATTCAGTAATGTGGTAGGATACAAAATCAATGCACAGAAATCAGGTGCGTTCTTATACACTAATGATGAAAATACAGAAAGGAAAATCAGAGAACCGATTCCATTTACTATAGCACCAAAAACCATAAGATACCTTGGAATGAACCTAACCAAACAAGTAAAGATCTGTACTCTAGGAACTACAGAACACTCACAAAAGAAACTGAAGAAGACTTGAGAAGATGGAAGAGCATTTCATGCTCATGGATCGGAAGAAAAAGCATTGTTAAAATGTCTGTACTGCCCAGAGCAATCTATACTTTCAATGCCATCCTGATCAAAATTCCACCAACATTTTTCAAAGTGCTGGAACAAACAATCTTAAAATTTACATGGAACCAGAAAAGACCCCGAATCACTAAGGAAATGTTGAAAAAGAAAAACAAAGCTGGGGGCATCACGTTACCTGATTTCAAGCTTTATTACAAAGCTGTGATCATCAAGACAGAATGGTCCTGGCACAAAAACAGAGATATAGACCAATGGAACAGAGTAGAGAGTCTATATATGGACCCACAACTCTATGGTCAAATAATCTTTGACGAAGCAGGAAAAAATATGCAGTGGAAAAAAGACAGTCTCTTCAATAAATAGTGCTGGGAAAATTGGACAGCTATGTACAGAATCTTGAATCTCAACCATTCTCTTACACCACACACAAGATAAACTCGAAATGGATGAAAGACCTCAATGTGAGGTAGGAATCTATCAAAATCCTAGAGGAGAACATAGGTAGTAACCTCTTTATCATCAGCCACAGGAACTTCTTTCAAGACACATCTCCAAAGGCAAAGGAAACAAAAGTGAAAATGAACTTTTGGGACTTCATCAAAATAAAAAGCTTCTGCACAACAAAGCAAACAGTCAACAAAACAAAGGCAACCCATGGAATGGGAGAAGATATTCACAAATGACACTACAGACAAAAGGAAGATAGCCAAAATCTATAAAGAACTTCTCAAACTCAACAACCAAGAAAAGTATGATCACATCAAAAAAATGGGCAGGAGACATGAACAGACACTTCTGCATGGAAGACATACAAAAGGCTAACAGACACATGAAAAAAAGTTCATCATCATTAGCTATCAGAGAAATTCAAATCAAAACCACACTGAGATACCAAATTACACCAGTCAGAATGGCCAAAATTAACAGGAAAGGAAACAATGAGTGTTGGAGAAGCTGTGGAGAAAGGGGAACCCTTTTACACTGGTGGTGGGAAGGCAAGTTGGTGCAGCCACATTGGATAACAGTGTAGAGATTCCTTAAAAAATTAAAAATAGTGCTACCCTAGGACCCTGCATTTGCATGATTGGATATTTACCCAAAAGATACAGATGTAGTGGGCAAAAAGGCCACATGTACCCCAATGTTCATTATAGCAATGGCCATAATCGCCAAACTGTGAAAAGAGTCAAGGTGCCCTTCAACAGATGAATGGATAAAGAAGATATGGTTCATATATACAATGGAATATTATGCCTCCATTGGAAAGGATGAATACCCAAATTTTTAGCATCATGGACCGGACTGGAGGAGATTATGCTAAGTGACATAAGCCAAGCAGAGAAAGTCAAGTATCATATGGTTTCACTTACTTGTGGAGCTAAGGAGTAACATGGAGGATGTAGGAGAATGAAAGGAAACATGAATTGGGGTAAATCGGGGAGGGATATGAAGCCTGAGACACTTTGGACTCAGAAACAAACTGAGGGTCTTGGAGGGGAGGGGGGTGGGAATGGGTGAGCATGTATTGCATGGAGCACTGAGTATGGGGCATAAACAATGAATCTTGGGACACTGCAAAAATAAAATGTAAATAAATAAATAAACAAATAAAGTTTTGAAAAAAAGAAAAGAAAAGAAAAACGTTAGTGTCCTCATTAAGTCACTAGGGGCTCTCTCTTACAGAATTTATATTCTGTCATAAACAATTATCAGAAAACTATGTGAGTCCTGATATCAAGTTTAGGGAGGAAATCAGAAAATTGGCTTTTAGCATATTAATGTGTTCACTGCTTTTCCCACTTCAAATCCAGATTGTAAGAAATATACCCTTAAAACAAATTCCTTTGTATTATTATATATATTTTTAAGTTTAAAAGTAATAACCATGCATCACTCAGCACAACAAATTTTCCTTAGCAACAAATATAAATTAATATAGATCACCAACTACAACCTAATCCTCTAGGAAATATACCTAGCTATATAGTCATTGCCTTCGGTCTAATATTCATTTTGTCAAATAATAAGATCAGCAACCAGATCAGGTTACTTTTTAACCTTAGACATCACATGTATGAAGTGAATAATAATTTTTAAATGTTGCAATTTCAACTGACATGTCTTTCAGCTTTTTGAACAAAAGAAATCAAATGAACAAATTACTACTTTATGGAATACAACTTATGAAAGAATCAGATTTTCCTATATTTGTTTGTCCCGAAGAGAAAGTTAGCCCCCTTTTTGTTCACTTGGAGATATTCATGCCTGGGAGCAATAAATTTCAATCTACTATAGAATTCAATAGTGCTTATTTTTAAAGTATTATTCTTGCTTTGATAACTGCAGCTCTACATTTTATTTCTCAAAAGTTTCTGTCACAAGCCAGAAATTAACATATGGCTTCTGGTCAGAAAATAAAAGAACAGAATTAGCATTTGTGCAACCTTTAGAGGAGTAATGCAGATTAAATGTTCAACCTCACAATAACAAATACAGATTGAGTCAATGAAAAATTTTTATGACCAAATACCTGGTAAAAAATTTCATAGTTGTTTGAGTGATAAGGGAGTCAGAGACAATTAGATATTCTTCAGGCTCGAATTACATTTTTCCTTTAATACCTAAAGGCAAGATTTATGACATACACAATAATCTCAGTAAACCACACTAGTTTTTTGTCAACCCTGAAAGCCCAGATAGGAATATCTAAGATCCTCTCTGGCAGACTAAATATTGTTCTTTACTTTTCAATCTCATGCAGCCTAAAATAAAAGATGGGAAAAGGTAAAAGAGAGTCACAAGACTGTTGATTGCGGCAGAGAAGAGAGCTACCATCTCTATAAATCCCCACATACAGTTCTGTAATATCCTTATGATACCTCTTACTTAGACTCTTATGAAGGATTATTTAATTTTTTATCATCTTAAGCTTCTCAATATCAAGTTGTCTTGAGGTATAGTTTTCTGACTGGCCACCTGGCTTTAAAACTACCTTTTCTGGGGCGCCTGGGTGGCTCAGTTGCTTAAGCGACTGCCTTCAGCTCAGGTCATGATCCCAGAGACCGGGGATCGAGCCCCACATCGGGCTCCCTGCTCGGCGGGAAGCCTGCTTTCCCCTCTCTCACTCCCCCTGCTTGTGTTCCCTCTCTGGCTGTGTTTCTCTCTGTCAAATAAATAAAATCTTAAAAAAAAAAAAAAAAAAAAAAAAAAACTACCTTTTCATTATTAGCATATTTTTTATTAAGATTTTATTAAGATATGGTTATAAAAGCTACTTTATTTTTTTAAATATTTTATTTATTTATTTGACAGAGAGTGACCACCCACAAATAGGCAGAGAGGCAGGCAGAGAAAGAGGAGGAAGCAGGCTCCCTGCTGAGCAGATAGCCTGATGTGGGCCTCGATCCCAGGACTCTGAGATCATGACCTGAGCTGAAGGTAAAGGCTTTAACCCACTGAGCCACCCAGGTGCTCTAACAGCTACTTTAAAATTCTTTTCTGTATTTCCAGTATTGTGGAGTTAGTCTCCATTTATTTTATGCTTTTCCTTTTTATTGTGGCAAAATACACATAAAAATCTGCCACTATAATCATTTTAAGGTATACAATTCAGTGATATTAGTATATTCATAATGCACAACCATCATCACTATGTAGTTCCAGAATTTCTCATCATGCCAAATGGAAGTCCTGTGCCAGTTAAGCAGCCATTCCCCATTATTCCTTACCCACAGCCCATTACAACCACAAGTCACTTTTCCATCTATAGATTTGACTACTCTAAATTTCATGTAAAAGCAATCATACAATATATAGTCTTCTGTTTCTGGCTTCTTTCACTAAGGATAATGTGTTCAAGATTCATCCAGTATATGCCAGTGCCTCATTCCTGTACATAGATGCATAATATTTCATCATATAGACTCTTTGTATAGAATATATTTTTCCATCATTTTATATATTTTTTCCTTTCCTTTGGATCTAAAGTGATTCCATTGTAGACACTACATAGATGAATCATGTGTTTTATTTTTTTTTATTTTTTTTTAAGATTTTATTTATTTGACATAGAGAAACACAGCCAGAGAGGGAACACAAGCAGGGGGAGTGAGAGAGGGAGAGGCAGGCTTCCTGCCGAGCAGGGAGCCTGATGTGGGACTCGATCCCAGGTCTCCGGGATCATGTCCTGAGCTGAAGGCAGTCGCTTAACCAACTGAGCCACCCAGGCACCCCAAATCATGTGTTTTAATCTGTTCTGCCAATCTGTACCTTTTAGTTGAAAAGTTTAATCCATTTACATTTAAAGTAATTATGGAACAACTTCTACCATTTTGCTTTTTGTTTGCTATGATATTAATACACTTGTTTCTTAATCACTCCATTTCCCCCTTTTTTGTGTGTGTTTGATTTTTGTGTGCCATTGTGAGACTCTCATTTTCTTCTTTTTTGTATTTTTTTAGACATTTTCTTAGTAGTTACCCTAGGACTTAAGTTGACATCTTAAATTTATACAACTTTTTTGACTTAACACAAAGTTAGGTTCAATAGGATACAAAAATTCTGCTCCAATTTAACTTTGTATCCCCACCAAATTGTTGTCACATATTATTTCTATATTAGATACACACAAAGACAGATTTATAATTTTTATTTTATGTATTTCTCTTTTAAATAATATGGGGAGAAAGAGGAGATGAAAGCTAAAAATACGTTTTTATTGACCTATGTAGTTACTTTTACCAATATTCTTTATTTCTTCATATGACTTAAAGTTACTCTTAGTGCTCATTTATTTAAGCCTAACAGCTTTCCTTTAACATTTATTGTAGGGCAGGTCTACTATTAATGAACTCCATCTTTTGCTTATCTGGAAATATCTTAATTTCTCCCTTATTCTTGAAAGACATTTTTGCCATATATGTAATTCTTGGTTGGCAGTCCTTATATTTCAGCAATTTAAACATATCATTCCAACTGCTTTCTGTCTTCCATGATTTCTGCTAAGGAAGTGCTACTATAATGTATCTCCGTGGGGAATCTCTTGACTCACCCTACCAGAATTCATTGAGCTTATTATATGTGGAAGTTCACATTTTAAAATCAGATTTATGAAGTTTCAGACTATTCTTTTTTTCCCTTTCTTCTCCTTCTGGGATTTGCATCATATGTATGCTGTTAAGTTTTAGTGTCTTACAGTCTCTCTCTCTCTCTCTCTCTCTCTCTCTCTATTTTATTTGTTTATTTGACAGAGAGCAAGGGGAGAATGTGCAAGCAGGGATGGGGCAGAGGGAGAGGGAGAAGCAGGCTCCCCCTGATCAGGGAGCCCAATGAGGGGCTCATCCCAGGATCCTGGGATAATGACCTAAGCTGAAGATAGACACTTAACTGATTAAGCCACGCAGGTGCCCCTGTCCTACACTCTCTTAAGTCCTATTTTTTTTTCATTATTTTTTTCTTCTTGCTCCTGACACTGGATAATTTAACTTAACATACTTTCAAGTTCATGGATTCATTTTTCTGTGGGTTCAAATTCCAATTTGAATCCCTCTAGTTAATTCTACACTTCAGTTATTGTACTTTTCAGCTTCAAAATTTCTATTTAAAAATATATATCTATTTCTAGCCCTTTACTGATAGTCTCTATTTATTAAGAAATTGTTATTCTTGTTTTATTTATTTGTTCACTGTGTCCTTTACCTCTGTGAGAATATCTGTGACAATTAATCTACAGTCTTGCAATGCCTGGGCTTCCCCAAAGACAGTTCCTGTTAATTTCTTTTCCTTCTTTTTTTTTTAAACATCACACTTTGTTTCTTTGCATGCTTCATAATTTTCCATTGAAAAGTGAACGTTTTGGATATTTTGATATTGCAAAAAGAAAAAAACAGGAAAATAAATAAGCAAAAACTAGTAAAGAAAAAAAAAGTAAAAGCATATTCTTAGGTTTTTGTATTTTGGCCTTGTGTTGAGGCACTCTTGCAATGTTTAATCAGACTACTCACATCCCACCTTAGTCGTCATGTACTCTGAACCCAAAGACCAACCAAGGATGAAAATTTTAGGTCTTCTCAGGTCTTTCTGAGCATATGTCCTGCCCTGATCATGTATCTTTCCAAATTCTCCATATACATGGCAGCTTTGAAAACAAAGCTTCTATTCTCCCCCAAAAAGTTTACTCCCTGGTCAAAGAAGTAGAAAGTTTATGAGGTAACCCAGAGAGAATATGGGGACTGGAAGAGGGCTAAAGTAGTGGTCCTAGGATAGAACCCTAAAGAAACCTAAGGAAGAGATGAGATTCCAGGGGATTCCTTGGAGCATGACTACCTAAAGAAATGAGAAGATATAGTGTGTCCTCAGAATTTACTGGTGAAGTCAGAGAGAAGTTTCAGCAGCATAAAAGCCAAAAGGCCACATAGATTTAGGGAAAGGGCTGAATGGAAGGCAAAGCATCAGGCCCTTATTGTCCAGGACTCTGAAAAATTTTGTTAAGGGAATAGAAAGAGGAGAAATGGGTCTGGAACCAGAGGCAACTTAAATCACCATCTTCCCTTGTACTTATTTTTATTTTTTAAGATTGAAAAGAAACTAAAACTCAAAATAATAATAAAAAAAAGACAGATGGGAAATTGATGTGTTTAAAAGTGGAAGCAAAAAATCTTATTGAATAAAAGAAGTTGAAGATACCAGGAAGAGGGGGACACATTTAACTTCCCCTAAATAAAAATAACACATACTTATATAAGCAATATGGAAATAAATAAAGTAGAACACGAAAGCCCTCCCCCTTTAACCAGGACCTACCACACTAAAATCTCAAGTTATTTCAATCCAGTCTTTGTTTTTCCTTAGGGCTTATTATCTTTTACCATACAAGGTAATTCTATTTATTATGTTTAATATTCATTTCCCTGGATGACAATGTAAGTTCTACAAGGCAGATTTATTTCCCGTTCACTGCTTGGCACATAGTACACACTTGATAAGTATTTTTTGAGTAAATGAATATTGCATATGCTTCTGGGTTTTCCCTATATAAAAAGATATCCTACGATACATATTTTTCTGTAATTTTCTTTTCAACAAAATACCACTATATCCTTGCATGGAGATCTAACCTTCTTCATTTGAACAGTTACCTAAAATGCTATATTTATTTAAACAATCTTTTACTGATGAGCATTACAGATATTTCTGATTTTTATTATTACACATAAGATTATTCACACATTCTATTTTTTATTTTCTTGTGGGAGAATTTCTAAAAGAGAGATTCCTAAAAGTGGAATTACTGAGTCAAAGACTATGCACATCAAGATGCTGACAGTGCATCTCAAAATTGACCTTGAAACTATGTGATCAATTTGAGCGTATAGGAATGGAGGCGGGCCACGGACAGAGCCAAGTTCTATGGAATACGGAGGACTTTGGATCAGGAGAGAATTTAAATGAGACATAAGGAAAGGTTCTAAATAAAAATCTGGGCATGTGATGTGATGAGCACTTGGGTGTTATATGCAAGTGATGAATTACTGAACTCTATATCTGAAACCAATGTTGTACTATATGTTGGCTAATTGAATTTAAATTGAAAAAAAATGAAATAAAATAATAAAAGATACTTGGGCAAGGAGCGTACCTATAGAATCATCATCGAACAAAGTAATGAAATCTCAGTCTCAGACAAATAAACATCATGAATCCTCTTCCTTCCCAGAGCTATACAGAGAGCTGGCAACACAGACTACAGAAACTATTTAGCATTCCTTCCCTGGGCCATCCCTCTCCCCACTGCTTTGTGCCAAAAGCAACCAGGGCTCCCTGTCTCCCTTTAAAAACATAATTAACATTCTCAGTGGGGTGAGTTGCGCACATTACTTGCAGATGGATGCTTCCTGTCTTGTTAGCTAGCATGCTGGCTTTGGAGTAATATGCCAAACAACGCTCTTAGTTCCTTTCTTCTTTAATTAAGGGAACCTTTTTACTCTGCTGCTGCATTCTGACTTTCCTCACCAATTCATCAGATTTGTATTGAGTGCCTACTATGTGCCAGACACTCATGCTCACCCAGATAAATCAGACATGCTGCTGCTTTAAAGAACTTAAAGTCTTTTGGGAATTCAGGCCCATATATAATCACAAGGCAATGTAGTATCAGAAAAACACTATATACAGAGTACTTTGAAGGAGTTTGGAAGCAGAGGAGGAGAAAACAGGAATTGATTCTGCCTTCCATGTAGAATTAGGATGCTTTTTGCCAACGACAGTTTAAACTGGGAGGATGAGAAAAGGATTTGGTGCCAGAAAAAAAAATCCAGTTCCTAGTCCTAGTTCTGCACTTATTAGCTGAGGGCCTCTGGGCCTGATTCCTCATTTATAAATTGGAAAACAAAGTTATCTCTAACCTTTGGAATGGTTGGGAGCATCCCTTATTGACCACAAGAAGTCACACAAGTTTGAAGTAGCATAATCATACCGATCATTTCGTTAGCATCTACTAATACCAGGCATTATTTGTATTTTATACTTCAGCAACATCAAGGCTCTCTCAGGGTAGAGGTCATGATCTTCATCTCATTCTGAGTCAGTTTTTAAATAAATGGTAATCGACAGAGTCAGAATGTGAACATAAAGCTTCTAAAATATGTCCTCTTTCCAAGTTACCATGCTGCCTTCTGTTTTTCCTGTTAAGCACTGGGAAGGCCAAGATGCTGTTGGCCCAAAGTGGATTTTGGCAATAAGAGGTGTACTATAGGAGACATTATAAATCTACAGATTCTGAATATCCTCATTAGTTCCTCCCTTCCATGCTTATAAATTACTTGTTATCACCACCATTACTTTTCAGTCAATAAGCATTTGTTATGTGTAGACCATACTCCACGCCTTGTAAGAGAAGGCCCATTAAGAAATGCTGTCCTCCAGAAATATTTACTATTGCTGTGAAGGTAGAGCTAATGTCTGCACCATAGAAAGCAATCTACTTAGTTTGGTCTAGCACATCCTGAGTCAGAAATCTTCAGATGAAGATGTCCAGTAAGCAGAGAGAAATGTGTATCCGGAGCATTGGAATTTTGGAATTACTGGCATGCAAGCAACATTTAAAATCAGTGGTGTAAGTATTGATCCAGTCACCAGTGTCATTGTCAATTCTGAAGCCCAGAGAAACCCAGGGAAAGCACAAAGGAAGAGAGAAATTCATTCTCAAGTAATTATTTATACTCAGTTACCAGGGGGAAAAAATCTTAGGGTTTTTCTTCCTTTTCTCAATGTTTTCAAAACAAATATCTCACTATCATTCTCAAAGAAAAAAAACTCTACTCTGAGAATCTAAGTGAAAGAAGACTTATCTCCATTTTGGCTTTAAAATTATAAATAAATAAATAAATAAATAAATAAATAAATAAATAGGAGCGTAATGTATCTAAAAGGTAACGCACGGGATCCACAGAGCCATGAAAGTCACAGTATTAAGAACCATGTGGCACACATTTAGTCTTACACAACCAGAAGTAGCATACAAATCAAGCCTCAAAGTATTTATTCGTGCTCCAAATGCAGTTGGTCAAATCCAGGAAGGCATTTCCATAATGACAGTTTTCTATATGCCTGCTCTCTACCAGAAATTATGGGTTCCATAAAAAGTAATAGCAGTATGATTTTAGTTAAAACCCAATTTACATTCTGTATTTCTGTTCAATAGTCTAGTTGATTGAGGCCCTTTGGGAACAACTCTCATCCAGTGGTACTGAAGCTCATTAAATAAAACCATGAATTGTACAAAATGGTTACACACTTGCTTTAAAAGTTCCTTAAACATTATTTACCTTTCTCCTTGGCTTAAAGTATCAAGCAGAAAAAAACACAGATACATTGTTACTAAATTTGTCACATTCCAGGAAGGAACCACTTTAGTTTATTGGAAATAGCAATCTCATCTATATTTGGGAATATAACTTGACATAATTGCCTCAGAAATTGAAATAGCCCATTTCTACAAGTAACCACTAAGTTAACTACAGACAAATCCAGTAAGCCTTTAGATAACAATTCAAAGAGGTGCTGCCTGACCAGGCAGAAGGAAGAAACTAGTGGGATGATTACATAGTTGTTGTTGTTGTTGTTGTTTAAGATTATTTATTTATTTATTTATTTATTTGACAGAGAGAAACACAGCCAGAGAGGGAACACAAGCAGGGGGAGTGAGCAAGGGAGAAGCAAGCCTCCCGCCTAGCAGGGAGCCCGATGTGGGACTCGATCCCGGGTCTCCGGGATTATGACCTGAGCCGAAGGCAGTCGCTTAACCAACTGAGTCACCCAGGCACACCATGATTACATAGTTTTAAAGTTAGAAGCCTCTGCAGAATGCTGTTATTCACCAACATTCGTTACTCAAAAATCCTGTCCCCTATATACCTTTTTCCATATCATGCCATTCATTATCAATTTGCAGATGTTGCTAGACTCTTGAAGCCTCCTATGAATTTCAGAAGAGAAGCTGAGAACTTCATTTACCATAACCTCCTTACCCCTGTAGTTCCTGATTAGATAGTGAGAGAAAGAGTGTGTGATTTGGCAAGCAGAAACATTTGCATGCAGATGCATGGGTACATACTAGATTTGAAGAGGCTCTTGAGTGAGCTTCTTGGGGACTTCCTATACTTACATTACAGACCTGTCATTCTCTAATCTTAGTGAGCATCAGAATCCTCTGAAAGATTTGGTAGAACACGATTGCTAGGCTCCATCCCCAAGGTTTCTGACTCAGGAGGTCTGGAGTGGGGCCTGAGAACATGAATCTCTAGCAATTTCCCAAATGATATGGACACTGAAGATTGGAAGACCACATATCTAGACCAACTTCTATAGACTGACATACCTGGAAGAGATTTCAGAAGCTTAAGGAATTCACAGTAGCATTCAGATGATTTCATGAGAACAACTTGGATCAGAGTTGTAAGTTGAAATCACGTTTCCACCCAGAACTTTGTGCCTGTCTCTTTCTCCCATTGATTGGATAAGTCTCTGATATCCTGATACCCTCTGATGTGAAAACCATCACATACTCAACATAAAGACTAATGATACACATCTCCTCAAATCCAGTGCCACTGCCCTATTTACTGTCCTTTTCCTACCTGGTGTCTCCCTAACCTAGCCATTCTCCAAACAATAAAATATCCCAATGCTACTCTTAAAAACCTTTGAAGCCCCAAACTGGAAGCAACTAAAATGTCTATCCATGGAGACTAGACACAAAAATTATGGTACAATGGAGTACTAGTCAATAATAAAAGAGTACTCATGCATGCATTAATATGGATGAATATCAAGGACAATTTGCCAAATGAAAGAAGCCAGACCCAAAAAGCTATTCTATGGTTCTACTTTTATGACACCATGGAAAAATCAGAACTGTAAGAACAAAAATCATAGCATTGTTGTCAGAAAATACAATGGGAGATAGAGATTGACTACAGTGGGGTAAGAGAATTTTAGGGGGTATTCTACAACTTAATTATGAGCTTTATACATCTGTATATATTTGTCAAGATATGTAGAAAGGTACATTTTCAAAGGTGAAAATTTTATTGTATGCAAATTATACTTCAATAGACCTGACTTTTTAAAAAAAGGGGGGGTGCTCTCTCTTACCAAGAGCATTAATTCTAAAATCCTTAGAATAAAAATGGAATGGAAGAGAGGTAAAAAGAGAGGGTTTGTGCTTGTGAGTGGTGCAGAAAACAGAAGGCTGAAGTCCACACCCTCAGCTAGAGTCCTCTGTGTACTCAGAAACCTCTCAGGACTGTTAATATTGGGGGTAAAAACCTCTAAAAGCCCTTACAGTGTTGGAAAGGGACAAAGATTAATCTAATCTTGCCATCACATTTTACACGACAAGATAAAAAAGAAAGGTGAATGAAGTCACAGGCTAGAATGCTTTTTTCTAACTGTCCCAAAGAACATGGCAGTAGATGGAAGCATGGTATAGAAGTAAAAACTCAAGTTCATAAAAGAATACAATTCAACTCTTACTTTTTCATAAGCTGACAAAGTATTTTGGAAATGTGAGAATCTGATCCCTTACCAGCATTCCAACATTATTCTATAAACATCAGCCATTGGCTCTTTGAAAATCTACACATTTAGTGATTTTGCTTAAAAATCCACTTCCTGCACTGTGGTAGAGGCTTCTAATGTTCACTTATATGTAGTTATCCACTCTTTTTGGGTGCATGGAAGGATTATATTTCCCTGACTACCACCCTGCATGGGAGAAGGGTCATATGACTAATGCCACGGGGTTGAAAGAAGTTAACATGCTTCACGTTCATGCTGGAGCACTTATTTGATGATGCGGGAAGTTCTAGCACTCTTTACTTGCTGTATGATCAGGCAAGAGACTTCATGCTGAAATGGAAGGCAGTCTGAACTATTGAAAATGGACAGTAACTCCTCAAGACAGTAACCAGGACCTTAAAGGAACTGCATAAATTTGAAATGGGGTTTTGCCCCAGGTATTGAGAACTTTAGGTTGTGTGTTACAGCAGCATCACTTAGGATATCCTGACTAATACACCCATATTTAACCCCAAAGTTTAATACTAACTGAGAAGAGTTATTGTTCTATTCATTTCTGTCTTTGGAAAAAATTATTCAATCCACAGGCCTTATAAACTTTGATATGAAAAGAGCACAACACTTGCCTGATATGAAAGGTCATTTGTTACATAAAAATCGTCCAGTCTCATCTTTACTTCACTACAGCTCAAGCTGTCTCTTCCAAAAGAGCTCTTCTTTGTAAAAAGAAAATAAATATCAATTCCTTGGCTCAAATATTAGCCATAAAAATTATTATACTATTACGGTTATACTATTAGACACTTGCAGCCTTGGATGTATTAAGTACATTTCCTCTGGAAAACCTAGGGAAATTTTCCCTTACTTTGCACTTTCAAAGTGTTCAACTAGAAGATAAGATGCAGACATGGTGGCAAATTTCTATGGAGGAGGGCTTCAGGGGCAACAATCTCATTAGAAAGGATACTTTAATTATATAGAACTTTACATATGATTGAGAGAATAATAGAACTTTCTGCAATGATTGAAATGTTCTATACATGTGCTAGCTACATGAGACCATTGAGCTCTTGTAATGTTAACTGTGACTAAGAAACTGAATGCTTAGTTTTATGTAAGTGTAAAAGTCATTTGAGACAAGTGGCTACTCTATTTGACTATGTAAATCTATACCCATGTATGAGGATGATATCTTCCCCAAGTCTCAACTTTGACATGGTCACTGGTGAAATAGCAAAATTTTCCAAATAGCTGTAGTGTTTAATTAAGCCATAGTAAATATTTAACAGTTCCTCAAATTTTCTAAATTATCTGTGAGGTGGAATCCAGCAAAATTACTCTTCTAACACTATTTTATAAGGTTCTTGTTATTGAATCAAGTCCATGAGCCTTACCAAATGATTTTTTGGTTTATCGGTCAGGATAAACTAAGTTATACTGTGGTAACAAACCCAAAATGTGGCTTTACACAAGTTTATTCCTCATCCATGATGTATGTCCAGTGCTGGAAAACAGTGGACTCTTTTCATTGCTAGGTATTTGCTACCACAATCACTGAAACAGTGGGAAGAGAAAATGTCAAATCACACATTGGTTCTTCAATCTTCCCTCACATGACTTTTCACATTTAATGGCCAAATAAAGTGACATAATTACATCTGACTTAAAATGATATGGTAAAATAAAATCCTTTGCCTGGAAAAAGAAGACCCTCAAGTATTTAATTACAGTCAAATGACTATCAGCTGGTTTTACCCTTTTGGCATTATCTACTTCATAGTATCTTACAGGAAAAGTCATCTACTTAATTTTTACTTATGTATAACAGCTTATTCCCTGAAAACACCAAGCGATTAAAGAAAGGACAATGAAATTTATTGAGTAATAGCTCTATTTTAAAAACCATACTTGGTATATTTCCATTTACTTTCTTGGATTCTCTTTCTTATGAAGTAGATATTCTTATTAATATTTTATAAAAGAGAAAACAGATAAAATTCTCCTTTTCTTAAGGTTTTCCCTAAGGTTACACAAATAGTAAAAGCAAAAAATGGTTGGATTTGTACCCGGGCCCACATTCTGGTCTCTTTCCACTGAGCCACATTATCTACAAACAGAGTAGAACACTTATAAAAATAAAAGTACTTGTTAGAGGTTATCCCCATGTATACTCAATTAATGAATATAATAGATTTACGTAATAAGTAATTGTTTTGTGCCTAAAGTTTTAGCTGTCATGGAGTATCTCTCTTTCTCTCTCTCCCCCTCTCCTTCTCTCTCAAACACACACACACACACACACACACACACACACACACACACACACACTAACCACCTTTAAAATAAAACAGTTTAAAGGCTTCTAGGTTATAAGACCTGGTTCATATTCCTAGTCGATAGGATGCTGTAACCAGAATGAACAGGATTTGTACACAGGAGCTCTGATTCAGATTGTGACTTTGTTGCAGGTGGTACAAAAGCAAGTGAGAAAAATTCAATACTTCCAAACACAAATCGCCAATCTCGTGAGTAGTAAAATATTCCCATTTCCCCCTCAGTCTTCATCAGCCTGCTCATTGAAGTCATCAGTATTCCTGTCAGGCATGACATCAAATGACTCAACAGCAGCATTTCTCCCATTCTCTGGTGTAAAATTTTATTTAGAGAGTGACATACATTTTGACATTTGATATTTTTTACTGAAATCTGAAACACAAAGGCAGGGAATTGCTGCCAGCTACTAAAGTAAAAGCATTTACCTCAGGTTCAA
The DNA here is from genome assembly GCA_004023965.1 of Spilogale gracilis. NCBI lineage: Eukaryota > Metazoa > Chordata > Mammalia > Carnivora > Mephitidae > Spilogale > Spilogale gracilis. The sequence goes on from PITA01007139.1 coordinate 88,932, forward strand.
TAATAAGATCTCATCAAGAAATATGGACAGCCAGTGTCCTAATGGAAAATTTTGCCTGCATTTTTAATATTTCTGTCAAAAAATCTGATGGCTGAGGCTGGTAAGTTTTCCACAAATAATTTTTTATTCAGCAAAATCTCTGCCATCTTAAGGTAATAGGGGAATGATTAACTGAACACATGCTCCTGATGTGAGTGAGAATTTAAATAGATATTCTCACCAAGAGAATGTTGAGGGGGTATCACCCGCTGAGGGAGTGAGTGGAGCAGAGACCCAGGCCAGGCTTGCCTCAATAGGCCGGCCATGAGAAGAGAGGGCTACATATTCTCACTCACCCTGGGCTGGCAGGATCCTGATGGAAGCCCTTTCAGAGAATAACCTTGCTCTTTGCTCTCTGGTTCAACCTTCTAGTACTTCTCCCTCCCCTCCTATTTCTTCTTCCTCATTTACCCCTATATTTTCTGCCCTCAGCCAGCCGTTGCTTTTCAGCTCATTCCATTACAGTCAGGATTTTTTGGCAGCAGGCTGGTGTGTGACAAGAGAACAAAGGAAGAAAAATCTCAGAGCTTTTCCTAGGTTCCATGGGATCTTTTTTTTTTAAAGATTTTATTTGACAGAGAGAAACACAGCGAGAAAGGGAACACAAGCAGAGGAACTGAGAGAGGGGGAAGCAGGCCTCCCTCCGAGCAGGGAGCCCAAAGTGGGACTCGATCCCAGGTCTCCAGGATCATGACCTGAGCTAAAGGCAGTCACTTAACCAACCGAGCCACCCAGGAGCCCCCCCATGGGATCTTTTAATCTAATCCACACTAGTTTCTTTGATCCATTTGGGCTCCCTAGTCCTAGGAACCCCTTGCCTTAGAGCCCTTACCTCTACTCTGGTCCCCATGAAAGTTCTTGAAAAATCTAAAAAGCCACAGACTCACATTACAGTCCTGTGTGGCCCATTAACAACCTATAGGAGGGCGCCTGGGTGGCTCAGTGGGTTGAGGTCTCTGTTTTCGATTCAGGTCATGGGATAAAGGCCCACATCGGGAATCTCTGCTCAGTGGGGAGCCTGCTTCCTCGTCTCTCTCTGCCTGCCTCTCTGCCTACTTGTGATGATCTCTCTCTGTCAAATAAATAAATAAAATCTAAAAAACAAACAAACAAAAAAACAACCTACAGGGGACTCTTTTCTCAGAAGACTCTATGTGAATAAAGAGAAAAAAATTACAAAGCCATATTTTTTACTCCTCTGCCTGACATTTTTTCTCCTCTCATCAGGAGTGTAAAACATTAAGGAAACTGCATAAGAATAGTATGGGAGAACTATGGGGGTGGAGTTCTGAACCTTGATTTTGGTAATGATTACATGACTGTATGCATTTGTCCTAATTCACAAAACTATGCACCAGAAACACTGAATCTTACTACATGTGAAGTTAAAAATTTGTAATACGAAATAAAACCATTTAAGGAAAACTTGAGCAAGTCTGGAGCTTGCATGAGGAGCAGGAGAGTGAGGGGAAACCCTGAAATTGCCTTTCTTGGGGCCCCAGGCAGAACCATCACCACAGAGGAGTTGAGAGAAAAGCACTCAGTCTTGGAGCTGGTGAAGAAGAAAGACAGCAAGTGAGAGGCCACCAGTGATCCAACCCAGTTATATTTACTACCTGGTCTGGTCATCTTCACCTTCTATGCCTTTAAGTTCTGACCCCTGTTCTTTTTGTTCCTCCCAACTTGGCTTCCCTGGAACACTTCCTTCAGATGGTATAAGCAACCATGAAAGAATGAGACCTGGGGAAACTCTGGTTCCAGAGCAACACAGGGCAGGAAGATGTGTCCCTGAAATTCAAGGCTGAAACTCTCCTTATACATTTTCTTTTCTATTTTTTTTAAGATTTTATTCATTTATTTGACAGAGAGAGAGATCACAAGTAGGCACAGAGGCAGGCAGAGAGGAGGAAGTAGGCTCCCTGCCAAGCAGAGAGCCCAATGCGGGCCTCCATCCCAGGACCCTGAGATCATGACTTGATCTGAAAGCAGAGGCTTTAACCCACTGAGCCACCCAGGCACCTTCCTTATACATTTTCTACAAAAATGTTTTAATGTTCAGTTCAGGGGTGCCTGGGTGGCTCAGTCAGTTGAGCGTCTGCCTTCGGATCATTTCATGGTCTTAGGGTCCTAGGACTGAACCCCACATTGAGGGGGGTCTCTGGTCAGCAAGGAGTCCACTTCTCCCTCTCACTCTCCCTCTGTGCTCTCTCTCTTAGATAAACAAATAAAATCTTTTTTTTAAATGTTCAGTTAAATAAGAATAACAACAATAATAGAGGACTAAGCTCTTGTAACTGTGGACCAGATAGCACTTCATCTATTGAACCACATGAAGAAGACATTTTCATTTTGATTTTAGAGAAGCCTTTTAGAGAAAGGCTTCAGGAAGCTAAGATATCAAAGCTAGTAAGTGAAAGAGCTAGAATTAACCTCATGTATCCTGAAAATTATTTAAGTCCAGTGTAGTTAAGCTTTTCACTCCATATTCCAAGGAGCTTATGTGCTGAATGGCCTTTTGTGAGCTCTTCTGGGCAGCTAAATGATACCTAAACCTGCCTCTATTGGAAAAGGAATTCCATTATCCAGCAACCACCTGAAACAGACTATGGAGACCCATCGCAAACTAAAAATGATCCTAAAATCTGAACACAATTACCAGATCTGCCTACACAGATTTATCAATGCTCAAAGCCTTCAAGTACAACACATTAGAAATGAAACCAGCTAGATAGAATCTAATTTCTTCAATGAAGATTTAGAAGGTCCTTGAGAAATTTGCTGGACCTCAGGACTCTCACTGCAAAGCAAAACCCTTACTGAACAGTAGGCTCCTAAGTAGTAATTTGAAGAGACCCAGGATTGTCAGTGACCAGCTAGTATTCCTTTCTACTGCTGAGGAAACAGAGGCTTGGTGAGGTAAAGTAACTGCTAATTCCATGGACACAGGATGCATCCAGGATTCAAATCCAACTCTGACACCAAAACCCTGGATATTTCCATAATCCTACATTGCTTTGCAAAGGCAAGGCTTACTGACAATGATCTCGGTATCTAAAAATGGGAAAACTGATGAGCTAAATTTTTTAAATGTAGTTTTTTATGACTAAATTCAGTCAATATTATGGTAAAGAGAGAAGAAATTGAAGCTTTTCATTTCATCTTCCAGGCCTTAAACCAAAATACTAAGATTCTGTTATATATGGTCTTTCCTTGGTTTCAGCCTTATGGAGAGAAAAGACCCTGCCCTAGGGTTTCCATTCTCTGGAAATGGCAGCATGAAATCAGCAGAGCTGACAGAAAAATTAAAACTATTTTCTCCTCCTGATTGAAAAGGGAGCTATGTGGACAAAGAGCAGCCTCCACAGAATATTGGCTGATGCCAAACAGTGGGTACATGGTAAACAATAATAATTTTAATATTAGAGCAGGTCAGGCATCTCAATCTAGATATGTACCAGACCTAACACAGATCTAGAACCCTGAGAACTCTCACAGCAACCTGAAGCGGGTCCTTTCATTACCTCCACTTAACATATAAGGAAATGGAGACACAGGGAATGTGAATAAGCTGTCAAAGCTAATATGGTTTATAAGTAGAGTTCATCTCAGGTATAACTGAATTCTTCTTGAGAATAAGGGTTTGGAAGAAGGTTAAAGGGGATGGACAATATTACTCATATTATTCTTCTTTTGGGATTCATATACAAGTTATATAATTTGGAATGCATTTACATATTTAATTATATATCCATATTCATATAAATAAAGTTTTATTTATATAATATATAGTGTAATGTCTATATTAATATAATTAAGTTATACAATTTAAATTTTATATAAAATGTTATATATTTTACATATAATACATATCTGATTATATATAAACACATTCCAAATCACAATAAAATCCAATATATAATATAGCAATATATAAAAGTACCAGGGAGCATTCACTGATAGAAGACACAAAATCTCTGAAAAATACATGGAATTCCAGTCCTGGCTGACTAACATATGCTATAAACACCTGTCCAATATGCATGACAGATATTATAGACAATCTCTGTACTCTTTTTCACTGAGTCCAAAAACGAGCTCAGAATCCTTTTTAACACAGTTCTTCAGACAGCAACAGTCAACCAAGCAGAGGTACTTCAGCAAGTTCAAGTCTATGTGCCAGACTTTATCTAGATAGCTGAGACTGAGAACTGTAGCCAAGGGTGGTCTGGCAAAGTCATCAATCCTCAAGGGTAGCACGTGTTTTCCTTGTTACCCTACCTCACCTTGGTATCAGAGCAATGGACTCTACCAACCATGACGGGGCATGAGAGCTGGATCCAGGGTGGTGGTGACCTCAGGGAAAAAGAGAGCCCTTCTTCCCTGGACCACCAAGATCAGGAGTGCAAAACAGTTAAAAAAAATGAGTGAAATTTACATTCCTTTGTTGTTGTTGTTAAAGAAGATTTATTTACCATTTAAGCATTTTTTTTTAAGATTTTATTTATTTATTTGACAGAGAGAAACACAGCCAGAGAGGGAACACAAGCAGGGGGAGTGAGAGAGGGAGAAGCAGGCTTCCCGCCGAGCAGGGAACCCGATGTGGGACTCGATCCCGGCTCTCCGGGATCATGACCTGAGCCGAAGGCAGTCGCTTAACCAACTGAGCCACCCAGGCGCCCCCCATTTAAGCATTTTAACCACTCTTATGATTAAGAAATTAAAATGTATTGGATATTTTGTACAAAATAAGTATATTTTGTATATATTTAAATATATATTACATTCCAATACCGTGAAGAGAATAAATAAATCAGACATTGCTTCATTTTCCAACTGCCTGAAAACACTGGTTAGATGCCACAAAGTAGGTGGCAATCAATGCCTTAACTGTATGCGTGTTATCAGGCCCGAGGGCCTCTTCCATCCTTGTCAAGGGGAGTGCTAACCTTCTCTCCTTTCATACAACACTGAAATTTACATTCTTAAATATCAGGCACTTCTACTTGAGTGACATATGTAAAATAGGTAAAATTTCATCTCAAATTAATTTAATTAGTTCATGAGGTGCTTTCTAAGGAGAAGCTAATCAGGACACTCAATATACACAAACTGAAAAGAACACTCAGAACCTTTCCTTCAGAGATTACCTCTTCATACACAGAGACATACACAGACACACAAACACACACACACA